>PVIJ01001871.1:0-180539 GCA_004024925.1 Scalopus aquaticus
CCCCCGCGCCCCCCCCCCACACACACACCTGTGCTCACCTCCACCTGAGTGAGCAGTGAGCTTTGGGCGCTGATGGCCCAGCTGGCTCCCGGCTCCCAAGGCGTCACACTGTGTTTGTACCTGTGTGTCCAGAGCCCCATGCACAGCTGCAGGAGGGCCCGGGGAAGGCGGGAGGGGGCGCAGCTGGCATGTGCCGGGAGCTGCCCTGCATGGCACTTTTAATTGTGGACGGTCTCTATGCTCCCTCCTCTCGCTGTGGCATCATCCATGAGAATTCAGGTCCCACAGTGGGGTCAGGAAGCTGCTTTGGCTTCAGGCAGAGCTTGTTTTGAATCCCAGCGGGTCCCGGGAAATGAGAGCTTCTCAGCACATCTGACAACAACCTTAGTACTCTGAGGAGGGGCGCAGGGGCAGCCCCTTTTCACAGCTCTGGGAGGCAGGGGAGCATCCTGTGGGGCGGGGCAGGCCATAGATGGGTTCGCACGCATCTGCGTGTGCTGGGGGCTGTGTCATCCGTTCCACTGCTAGGCCCTGGGCCCAGTGACGGTGGCGAGGGAAATCGCAAGGGGTCGTGGGAGTCTTCTGGAAAGAGAAGGATGGATGCGTGGGCTGCTTTCCTTTCTGTCTTACATTTGCAAAGCACCCTCAGGGGTAAAAGGGAGATGCCAGAGGCAAAGGAAAGAAGAACCTGGAAGGCCGGCAGCCTCTCGTGGCGCTGCGTGAATCTGACCCTCACAGATCTGACTTTTTGCGTGGCTTAATTTTCTTTTTTATTTTCTTACATCTTTGTTCATTTTTGTATAATGTGATTTCTTTCTTAGGTGTAATCCCCAGATCTCCCATCACCACCACCCGTGAACCATCACCTCAGTCCCTTGTGCTCTTCCCTCCCCTCCCCTGCTGTGTGTCTCAGATCTATTTGCCTGCTAGTTTTGTCTTTTTTTGTTTTCCCTTCTCTGACCCTTTGTTTGGTGTCCCAGTATTCCTCTTTAAAAAAAAAAAAAAGGTCTTACTCTTTGAGGCAGGGCTTGGGCAGGAGGCTGGGCCCAGGAGCAGGACTGCTGACTGGCTCCCAGGCTCGCCCGCCTCACCCTGGGTGTCCTGGAGGTGACGTTCTTGTGGACCAGAGCCCACCCCCACATTCCCTAGACCACAAGCTCCAGTTTCGTGCCTAGAAATGGAGATGGGCGCCCTGTGGCGTGCCCACCTCAGGCAGGGGGCTCTTCCAACAGTAGGACCTAGAGTCCCCACTTCCTAGGCTAGGACAGTGAATAGAAGACAGGAGCCAGACTGATGGCTGTTTTCCCAGCTGTGGTCACACAATAGGAGGGAACAGCCCTCCAGCTACCGTCTGGCAGCTGCGGTCACACAGGTCATTGCAGAAGGCAGGCCTGGCTGCAGGTCAGTCGTGAGAGTGGGCCAGGGAGAAGCAGGCACTAGCAGAGGTGCATCCGGTGCTTAAAAAGGGAGGCAGTGCAGACCTGGGGAACAAATATGAACCCCAAAAGCGCCACTGAAAGGGAGAGGAAATGACCTCATTCTCTCCTGCTGCTTCAGACCCACCTGGTCCATTTGGTCCATGATATAAAGCCATCCACTTTAAGAATAGTAGTGGCTGATTAGAGAATTCGAATGAAAAGGATGGAGAGTCTGCCACACGCAAATTATTTTGGTCAAGCAAAAACTTATAAAGGGAGTTAAAAATTTTTCATCTTCAAATATGTGAGAAGGCGTTTGTGTCTATTGCCAAGCTCTCTGAATCTGTTTCCGGTCCTCCCTCCCTCCCACCCCAGGCTGGAGAAGCCATAACCCACCTGGAAGGCCGCGCGAGGAATCCAGCCTCCCCACCGAGTTCTCTCACTGTCTTTCCTCCCCCTGGGCAGGTGGGTGGCAGGCCCCTGGAGCCCCTGCTCTGCAACCTGCGAAAAAGGCGTCCAGCACCGGGAGGTGACCTGCGTGTACCAGCTGCAGAACGGCACACACGTCACCACGCGGCCCCTCTACTGCCAGGGGCCCCGGCCGGCACCCGTGCAGAGCTGCGAAGGTCAGGACTGCCTGTCCATCTGGGAGGCTTCCGAGTGGTCACAGGTTCGTGTCTGGCCCGCCACTGCCACCAAGGTCATTACCAGGATGTCGCGACGAGGCCATAGGGCCCCGACACCATGTCTGTCATCCTTTGTGCTTGCGACACACCCCTGCGTGTCACAGTCCTTGCTCACAGCTGTGCTCCAGCCCACCGATTCTTAAATGCCATCTGAGATAGCAGCGTGACCAAAGAAAATGGATAGTATGCTTTTGATGATATATTTTATGGATCAGTGAAGACTATTATGTTGATTCCATTGCCTAAGGAAATTATTTTGTAAATATGGATGGATGGATGGATGGATGGATGGATGGATGGATGGATGGATGGACAGGCAGACAGATAGGATGGCTAGATAGACAGATAGGACAGAGATATACCTTTTCATATCCTTTAGGCTAACTGGACCTGTGGTGTGGTCAGCTTGGGAAGATGGTTTCAAAGGTTTTCTTTTAATTCCACAGCAGCAGTTGCACATTCCAAGAGGCAGGCAGAGGCGGGGAGGGACAGCTTTTAGTGTACACAGCAGACTTAAAATCTCATGCCATAAAACAGCTTGGAAAGAGGTCAGTTAAGTTTTCAGTCTAACTTTGAAGACAGATCCTGGAAATATCATTTTATCTTTGGTATTATCATCCTTCCCGGCTGTGCACTGATTTTGCATTAATGATTTTGATTATTTGGCTATAAAACAGAAAAATAGCTGGACAGAGGGCAAGCCTCCTCAGGTCCTCCATCAAATGTGTTCTAAGAAAGTCAGAAAAGGCAAATCCAAGACACTCTTCAGTGTGGAAAATATTTTTGAATTTCCTTCTTATTGCCAAACAGTTGGAATTATTTTCAGTAAGAAAGAATTCAACCCATTTTTAATGAACGAAAAGTCTGCCCTTGGCTGCGCTAAACCTGGGTTGAGTTTTCAGCAGAACTTGACTGTGTCCACTTCAAGAAAAGGTAAAATGTTGATTTTGGTTTATTTATATGTACTTAGGTTTATAAGTTTGACATTCAGGGACCCTTTGGGGGGAGGGGAAGACATATGGAGGGGCAGATACAACCGCTCCCCCTTTCACCTCCCCCTTTCGTGAGCCTTTGGGACTTCATCACCTGGCTTTTGATCCAAACAAGATTTATGCTCTAAGCAGATCAAAACCATAAACTTTCCTCTCAGGCTCTCTCTTATAAAAAAAAAAAAATTCTCTACCAAAATACCCAAGCCTGACATTATCAGCTATCAGTTCTAGAAAATGTGAGATTATTGGATTTAAATGACTAGCTCTATGTGTCTGCCTGTATCTCTGTGTTTGCCTGATTCTGATGCTGAAATGGAATCTGCACCCACCCGTCTAATTCTGGCAGAGCACGTAGGCTGGAGGAACTGGGCCTCAGACCTCTTTGCTTCAGTTTTCTCAGCTGCCCCCCCACCTGCTCCCCTCCCCACTCAAGAGTCCAACAGCGTTTGCCCTTTGGACTCATCCACTCTGTTGGTGTTTTGAACCTGGCGATGGGCCACTGAATTCACTCCCCTACTTTGACCTTCTGAGTGCCCCAAGTTCATCCCACTCCTGACTCTGGTGCTTCTGTCCCTAGCACTGGCCACTTGGCCAGCGTCCAGCTGGGACCATGTGCTTCAGGCTCTCAAAGACCAAGAGTGTTTTGAAGGTGGAAGGTGGGAGCCGCAGCTCCAGCACTGGGTCTGGTGCGTGGCCTTGAGCTGAACTGCACCGGACTAAGTGCCCAAACCGTGTCTTGCAGTGCTCTGCCAACTGTGGTAAGGGGACTCAGAAGCGCAAGGTGACGTGCACCAACTCCCAAGGGAAGTGTGACGCGTCCACCAGGCCGCGGGCCGAGCAGGAGTGCCAGGACTACTCCGGCTGCTACGAGTGGAAAACTGGGGACTGGTCCAAGGTGAGTCCAGTGCACTTGCAGTCCATCCCCCCGGGGGACACAGGGTACCCGAGGCAGGAAGGCAGCCCGCAGTAAGGTGATCACAGTCTGCAAACTCTGTACCTGCCAGTGATCGTGCCACCTATTGCCTGTGCAATTAGAAGGAAGTTGAATGCCCCCCAACACAAAGTGGGGTGCTCTATTGCCTGTCTGCCATCTATGCAGCATGCCAGTTGCACCCCATCCTGCAGTGGCCTAGACCGCCTAGTCATGGAGAGGACCTTGAAGCAGACTAGAAGAAGGGGCGTGCAGGCAGGCAGGAAGCCCATTCACTTCCAGGACCCTTCGGAGGGCACCGGGGGGCTGCAGGGGTGGGTCAGAACACTTGGGGTGGGGGAAGGGACGGGCCATCTCAGAGAGCCCGTGAGCCATCCCCAAGGGTGCAGGAGGGTTACAGCCATCACAGAGGGAAAGCTTCTTTTCTGTCGAACCTTTCTTTACTCTTTCTCCTGGCATTGTTGAATGACGCCTGCTGACTGGGATGGCGGTAAGTGCCACAGTCACATGTGCGAATCATACAACTTCTGGAAAGGCTTTCCTCCCAGATGGCACCAGTTCTGAAGTTACCCAATGAGAACACAGCGTGTGATCGTGTTTCCTTATGGGCTTAGCACCTGGAAATTCCCCATGAGCCCTGTCACTGTCTTTTCACTCACGGGCTGCAAACTGGGGGCTCGGGGGCCACTGGCTTCTGTGGGCCCCGCACAGTATCTTAAATATTTTGGATGTAGTCAGTTGACATTTCAAAATGGTAAAATGTTACCTGAAAATTTGGATTCTGGCTTCTCTACAGAAAGTTGGCAACTTGGCCACATAACAGCGTGACCTAGGGCTGGCACCTCCCCAGGGTCCTCGCGGCCATGTCATGCTTCCTCTCACCTGCCTGACCCAGGCAGGCAGGTAATTTGGTTTGTGTGTCTGCTTTCTGGAGAGAGGAATGGTTTGAATGCTGGAGAGCAAAACTTATGGAGACCTGCTTCTTGCGGAAACGCCAGCCCCACAAGTCCGAACACAAAATCCTCCAAGCCCTTGGTGTGCATGAAAGCCAAATTTCTCAGGTTCTAGTTTGCTGGCTGTGCCAAAATGCAACATCTGGATAGCAGTGAATTTGGGGAACACCAAAAGCACCTCTTTCCTACTTATTCTCTGGAAAATCTGATCAAATCACTAGAACCAAGGCCAACAGTTCAGTTCCTCCAAAAAACAAACACATGAATGTAACAGAACTTACTATGGAATTGCGGGGGTGAACCTGACATTGCAGGGGAAACTTCATTTGAAGGTTCTTGCAGAAATGCCATTTCACTTGGAATAGAGGCATCTAGGGGCTGAGTTAACAACACTGAGCCACCCCTCAATGTGTGTCCACCTCTCTGACCCTCGGTGTCTATCTCTGAAGTGGGAACTAGTGCTGACCCTGCCTGCTTCTCAGAGGCCCAGAGCTTTCAGGGTGCTAGTAGGTGAGACTAAGTCTTTGCCAGAGAAACCCTTTCTCCTGCCTGGACATCACTCAGTCACCAGGGAGAGTCTGCTCTGACCTACTCTGACTCAGTCTTATCAGGCTGCCCAGGCCTTGACAGAATCCGAGAAGACCCGCAGCTACCTGTGCTCTGGGGTGTTAGCTCTTTCCAGGTCAGCGCAAAGCACCCACATCTTCCACTCAGTGCTGGGTCCACAGACTCATCTACCCAGGAAGGGGGAGATGTCACATCACAGGCGAGAGGAGGAGATTGTGTTTCTTCCTAGAACCGCCTGACTTTTGGCCAGAGGCACTCATCACCCCTGAAATGGTGGGATGTTTCTAATTAGAAGCAACTTCTTCTGGAGGGATGATAATAGATGAGTTTGTTGAGAAAACTGTTGGCTCTCCATGTTAAGAATAAATGTTCCCTTTTACTGCAAAGAGCAAAGTGACCAGTGACTTCCCGCCCAGGGAGGCCAGTGGAGGGGCTGGTCTGGCTGGCCAGGTATCCCCACACAAGCCCAGGAATCTCCTGCTGGATTACGGTTATGGCAGCGCCCCAAAGAAGCAACAGAGCCCTGGGGTCAAGTCAAGCAGAGCCTCTCCCCGCAACAGTGCTATGTGGAAGCCTTCGCCAGACGAGTATCCGCCGCCCCCTCTGTTTCTGAGAGGGAGTGGGGGCCCCAGTTACAAGGCCTCAGCAGTGAGCCCCTCTGTGTCGGCGGGGAGCTGCAGTCACTGGTGGGAAAGCTAAGACACCAAACTGGCAGCAGCTCCTACTGGTTCCTCCAGGCCCCAGTTTTGCCAAGCAGAATCAAGAGCTCTTGGGATAACCAACCCCCGAAGGTCATCGGGAGTCACCCTGGCCTCTGGGTCCCAGAATCTGCAGGTTGGAAGGCTATAAAATCAGGGAGAGGGGGGAACCCAAAGCTAAGGCCAAGGATGCGATGGAAAAGCCACTTGAGAGGAAGTTTGAGTTGAAGTGTGTGTGTGTGTGTGTGTGTGTGTGTGTGTGTGTGTGTGTGTGTGTAAATCTAAGAAAGCATTTCCAGTTTCTAGACTGGAGCAAAGACGGTGGGGATTTTCATTATTGTTTAAACCTGCTGTTCAGGTTTCAACAGCTTCTGAGGTTTGCATTGCTTATGCCAAGTCTGGGGAGAAATCTGACGTTTCGCCAGCCAAGTGCCTTTCAGAACCAAACAGAATGGAGTTACTGTAGGGTGTCCTCTCTCCCTCCCTCTCTCCCGCTCCCCCAGCTGCCCCCTCCAAGAACAGCCCCATGGGAACATGGGTGGCTGCACTGTGGTGAAGGCCCATCCTGTGTCGTGTCTCCTGCTCACCCCAGAATCTGTGGAGGGGACCCCACTGTGCCTGGCCCAGGAGCCAGGATTCCCACCCCTCTTCAGCTAATTCCCGGAGCATCTCTCTGGGATCTCGTGTTATTTCCAGGGGTGATTTGACAGCTGGGAGAGGCGAGGAGTCGGCGTCCTTGCCAAGGTGAACCAGTCCGCAGGGGCAGGCCCCGGGTGCAGACAGACCTCCCGGAGTCGGTGGGGGGAGGCCCGGGGCTGTACCCCGCAGACACAGCGCCTGAATGACCCATGTATATGTGTATCCCCCTTGCAGCATCACAGCTCAACCCCTTCACCGGGAGAACAGAGCCTCTTTGCACTTCGCAGGGCACACTGGGAAGAAGTTCAGGGCAGGTCAGAGGTTCCCACTCTGGCTACCCCACTGCAACCTGGAGAGTTTTGTTTTGACCCATCACCATAGTCCCTTGTGCTCTTCTCTCCCCCGTTTTGAGCCCCCCACCCCCACCCCTTGCAGAATGTCTCTTATTTATGCAACCTGGAGAGTTTTGGAAAACACTTCTTTATTTTCCTTACTTAATTCTGGGTCTCAACCCTCCAGGCTTGTGGGAAATTCAACCTCAGTCATTATAGAAGCCCCCCTGTTATCAGCCCCAGGTCCTCTCGGGTGCCACCAAGCACCTAGCTATCATCTCAAGAATTTCAAAGTTCACTCTCAGCACGAGGGGAGAGGGTAGGAGTAAAGTGCACCCAGCATCACACTTCAGCAGTTGCCTCATGTGTCGGCTCTGGCTGCTGCGATGAAATACCGCAGGCTGCGGGGCCTGAAACAGCAGTCGTGTATTTCTCACAGTCCTGGAAGCTGGGGGTCCAAGAGCAAGGCGCTGGCCCGTCCACTTCTTGAAGAGGCTTCCTGAGCTGCAGAGGGCCACTTTACCTCTGTCCGCGCAGGGTGAAGAGAGCTCTGGTCTCTTTCCTCTTCTTCTAGGGATGCAAATCGCATCACAGGGGACCTCATCTAAACTCAGTTACCTCCCAAGGGCCGCACATCCAAATCGCATCCGATTGGGGCTAGGGCTGCAAAGTGTGGATGGGGGAGGGTTGCAAGCATGTCCGTACCACCGTAAAATCTCGAGCAGCAATAACCCACCCGGCAGCTGTGGGCAGCCTTGTCTTGCCGTTTCCAGCGCCTGGGAATGACATGCAGGGAGGGGCTACGGCCCGGGAGCGGCCCCCGCTCAGGCTGCCCCTGTCTCCGCAGTGCTCATCCACCTGTGGGAAGGGCCTGCAGTCCCGCGTGGTCCAGTGCATGCACAAGGTCACCGGGCGCCATGGCAACGAATGCCCTGCCCTCGCCAAGCCCGCGGCCTACAGGCAGTGCCACCAGGAGGTCTGCAACGACAAGATCAATGTGAACACCATCACCTCCCCTCGCCTTGGTGAGTGGCCCCCCGCGGCGGGGAGTCCCCCAGCCAGAGTCCCCCCTGGCCCTGCAGAGGCCGACATTGGGCAGTTCTATAGAAGAGCTGAAGTTTCAGTGATGGGATTTCACCCTTGTAAATAGAAAAGATGTTTGCTAAAGGCAGTCACGTCCCACTCACCTCTCTGCCAACAAATGGGGAGCATGGTAGAATGTTCGAGGATTCCTGTCCCTGAGGAGGGCCAGGAGGGGCTGTCTTCTGGAAATGAAAGGTCTGGGGGTGTCACTCGTGATTCTTTGGGGATATGCACCTGGGCTAGCCCTTGAGATGATGCTTCAGAGGACAGGCACTGATTCGCAGGCTTTAATTTGGCAGAGACCTTGCAGGTAAGCGGGGTAGCCCTGGATGCTCTGAGCCTGTCCTTACCAGGCCGTGCCCCAGGCCGGCAGGGACATTTAACACGGACCTGCTGACTCCTTTGCACAGAGCTTCTGCTTTTCCAAAGAGAAATCCCCAGGGCATGCCCCAACCAGTAGCCCCTTTCCCTAGGGCGGGAACATCACCACTGGCGGGGGGCTTCCCGGCATCTTCACTGAGGGGTTCTGAACTTGCAGAGGGGCCCCCAAAGGTGTTTTCAAGCCCCAGCCTCCTTGGTGTCTTGGGCAGGGCCCCTCTCAGCTCCACCAAGACCCCGCAAGGGAGCCAGGCCACCTGCCTTTGCTGCGTCCTTGTACTTTCACAGGTCTCCTGATATCCACAGCCTGTGCCATTCTGTCATAAACGCCAACAGTGCTGGCACCCCCTGCCACGAAATAGCATCCACTGCCACTTAGTTCAGAAGCGGGGTGGTATTCAGACGAGCAAACTCCACCGACACGCGGACACAAAGGTGTAGCCTCCACAGAAGAAAGCAGTGTGCCGCCTCCCTAGCAGGGGCCTGATTTCTGAGCCCGTGCCCCACTGCAGGTGCACGTGGGTGAGGCAGCCCTAGGCCCCTGCCAGGCCCGCTCCGTGACGGCCCTGCCCTCTGTAACCCCTGGGCTTTCTCTCCCCGTCGCCCCCTTAGCCGCCCTGACCTACAAATGCACACGGGACCAGTGGACAGTGTATTGCCGGGTCATCCGAGAAAAGAACCTCTGCCAGGACATGCGGTGGTACCAGCGCTGCTGCCAGACATGCAGGGACTTCTATGCCAGTAAGATGCGCCAGCCGCCACCTCCACCGAGCTCATGACACCGGCCCAGAGGTCCCCTGTGTGGCACTCTGACGTGAGGCCTGAGTCCTGATGACAAGGCCAGTTGGAAGCCCAGCCACCACGTGCACCCCAGTTCTGCGGCAGGACCCCCGGGCACACCGCCACTCCCCGACCGTCCCGAGACGCCGATCAACTACATGGACCTTGAGAGTGGACTTGACGTTTGCCGCTGGTGCTTTTGTACTTAATATATTGTTCACAGCCACTGGATGGCTTTCTGCAGTAAGGGAAAATAGGCCTGAGTCACAAAGTAATTGTCACTTCTAAGGTCCCATGTACCTCAAAGGGAACACCTCCGACAGACGCTTGTCAGGGAGAGCTGCCCCCTGGTGCTTCTGTCTTGGCTTTCTTTCAGCGTCTGAATTCTGGTGCTTGACGGACCACGGGGGAATCCTATCCCAAAATGGAGACATTGTATGTTAAAACAGGCTTTTTTCTTAAAGCCCGCTACGCCCTGGGCAGAAGGACAGATGACCGTGAACCTGCTAATGGCTTCTCTGGAGAAGGCCACACCCCGAGAATCAGTGCTTGGCCTCCGCCTGTCTCTGGGGCCTGTTCTCTCGCTCCTGGGGCTCAGACGTCCCAGGAGCTTGAGTCTGTATCAGCCAGCAGGGTGCCAGGGCTTGCTCTGGCAAGTTTGAACTGGGGAGGCATCTCGTTTTCACATCTCTGCTGTCCACCCCTTTCTTCAAGGTGCTGTCGACGGGCGCATGCTAATGTGGGCAATGGGCTCACTTCCTGGCTTACAGGTGAGCTCAGGACAGCCAGGCCAGGGGTCTAGGGGGCTCTGGCTCCGCCTCCCGGGTGCTTCTCCACTAGCCGTAAAGCTCCGCCCCCCAGGTCGCTGCTGGTGGCCTTGCCGTTTCTCTTTAGTTGGTGCTTTCTCAGCTCTCTGAGGACTCAACCTCGGGCCTGACCCGGGGCAGGCATCCCTCAGCCCGCCCAGACCAGACCTCACAGTGCCCACTGCCGTCACATGTCACCCTTGGCCATCTTCTCAGTGGGACAACAGCATGCTCAGAAATGCAAGAGTCTTTCCCTCCTCGCGTCCCCTCCCCCCCACAACGGAAGTCTGTCCTCACCAGGTGACGATGGCAGGACCCTACTACCCCGGGAGCGGGGGCCCTAGATGCCAGGAGACCTGCTTTGTTTGCCGGTGTGGTGGGTGTTTGATGGGTGCTTTTGTTCAAGGACTTTACTGTGCGAGCCCACCCACCCCCGCGCGGTGCGCGGAGATCTCACTGCGGTTCCCTCCCTGCACATCTCCCGGTGCGTCTGGACTCATTGGTGCTGTGTTTATGTATCTGTTTTTGTTCTTTTGATGTCACGACTTTAGGGTTAGCTGAAATCAGAAAGGAAAAAAATGCAAAGCCTCTCTCTGCTTTCTCCCTTCACAACGCTGCCATGCTCTGGGCTGTTTTCAGTTCGAATGCCCCAGCGTCAGAGGTAGCTGCAGGCCCACAGGCAGCGAGGAGAAGCGCGACGCGACGTCCTCAGGCGCTCTGCGGGAGGACGAGGGATGCCCAGGCGCAGCCCCGGGCCTCTCCCAAAACACCACCCTCCCCAACTCAGGCTGGGCCACCTGCAGAGCCCCAAGCCCCCATTTCCACAAAACCCGATTATTGGAGAACTAGTTTTCTCCTACCCCCAAATGGGCTGCCCTTCACCACAAAATGACAGAAAGCGCGCAGCTCCGTGCGGCTGAGCAACAGAGCTGGGCCACGAGCTAAGAAACCCAGGGTGGGGCCTGCTGGCCTCCTGGCCTGCCTAGCTGGGCAAGCACTTTCCCCGGGGCCTCTGAATTGCCCCCACGCCCTCTGACTGGTACAGCCCCCACACCTGCAGATTGCAAATGACTGATTCAGACTCTTAACCCCCACTGGTTCCCCAGAGTCTGCCTTTCTGAGCTCGCAGCTTCGGCCATTCATTACTCAGAAATTCTCAGGCGCCCTCCCGCTGACGGCACAGGCAGTGATGGGTGTCGGGAAGCCATCACCCCACTTCTCAGCAGACCTTGAATCTCTGTGATGTTCCTTTATGGTTAAGAACGCCCTGGACTGTCCACTCCGTACTGTACCCTCCTGGCGCCACAAGCGTGTGAGGAGCTAGCGTCTCTCGGTGCTGTTGTCACTGGTGCGAATGAAACCCCCTTGGCTGACCAGGGCTGTCACTGCCAGAACACGGAAGAACACAACGCGCTCATCGCTCTGCTCTCTTCGTCTCCGAGGCAGATGTATATATTCTCCACTAGTTAACTTACATTACATACTGTAGCATTGTACTTTTTGGTGATGGTTATGAGAAAAAAAAAGAGCAGAAGACAAACATTGGACACCATTGTAAATGAAAAATCAATCATTTCATTGGAAGCAAGTTGAGTATGTTTAATAAAATGTTTTTCCATAACAATTTTCAGCTGTCTGTGAAGTAAAAAAACGAAAACCATCCCCGCAGCTGATGTGGGGTGGGGCTGGTCCTGTCCCTCCCCCTCCTGCAGTGTCACATAGCTGGCTGGGGAATTGGCCAGGAGGAAGCCTCAGCCTGCCAGCCTGTGGACAGGGTCAAAGGTCACTGGTAAATACAGCTCTGGTGAGGGGTGGGAGGCATCTCCCCAAGCAAGCACTAACAAATCATTCAGTCCTGGGCCGTACCCCTAAGTGGTTTTAAAACACTGAAGCCGCCTGGTTCCAGGGTGGCGCAGCCATCCCCGGTGTGAGGCGCCCCGTTCTGCCAAACAGACACCTGCTCTCTGCAGTCACGCCTCCCCGACCTTTAGCTCCCAGCCCCTACCTGCTGACAGCCCGAACAGCTTGTCTGCCCATGCAGTGATGAGCCAGAGGCCTTGCCAGCCACCCCAATGGGGGACACAGCAAGTACACCCCACCACCAGCCCAGGACTGCCACGGCCTCACGTGGAGCCCGGGTATCACAACTCCTGCTCCTGGGATGGGAGTTTCATCCCTCCCTGGCATCAAGGAGAACAGCTCCCACCTATGAACTTGGAGCTCCGCATTTCCTTTTCATGTTGAAGCAACACCCAGAAATTTCACAAAGTAAGACCTTTTGTTTAACAGACAACAAACTGCCCCCAGCCCCCAAGTTGCCAGGAGACCTGCAGCTCCTGGCCAGCCAGCTGCCTCACAGTTTCCCCCTCTTTCTCCGAAAGGTCTGCTCTCTGGCAGCTGACTTCTAGCTGCCCTGATACTTTGTCATTTCTTCCTAAGCAGCCTGAATTCCTGGGTGACCCTCAACAATTCCAGATTGTTAGATGAAATTAACAAATTCTCCCTGCTGTGACTTCTAATCCACCATCATCGGTGAGTGTTGAATGGGCTTCTGTTAGGAACTGGCACTTCCTGAACCCAGAGAATACAAAGGAACAAGATCTGCTGAGGAGCCCACAGCCCCACTGGGCAGACAAACCTGGAATCTCAAACAAAAGAGTGAGAGAAAGCAGCCACCCAGGTGGTGGCTTCCTTTGTGGATTTGTTGATTGACCTTCTTAACATTTTATTTGCATTTTTTTCCCACCAGGAAGGTAAGTTTCACCAAGGCAGAAAATATGTTCTTCCTCTGTTCACTGGATCCCTGGTGCCCAGCACATGCAAAGGCTAAGTGGAGACAATCATGGGTCACTTAACTATTAACAGTCAGCTATGCCATACAGCCTTTGTGTGTGGTAGGCTGTATATCCCTTCTGGGTCTTTGTAATTACACGCTGTGATGTTCACATGACATAGTCGCCTAGCAGTGTCTTTCTCAGAACATATGCCCATATTTAAGCTACTCATGATTATACACTTCCCCTTTGACAGTTTCAACTTAGAGTTTTTAGATTCTTTTCAGATAAATTTGGGGTCACACCAGAAGATGTATATACTGGGTTATAAAAGTGTACTCCAAATTCAATTTTTTTTTTTTGCTCATACTTTTAATGTTACAAATATTTGGACAGCTAGCTATAAGTCAATGAAAACAAGATGTTTGCAGCTTTTCAAATTCTCCCTTGCCACAGGTGTTTTCAGGTGGTTGCCATGGTGATCCAGAAACTGTTTTCACTCCTTTTCATTTTATCTTTGGAACAGAGAGTGACAGACTCAGGAGGCAATTTCTGCAGTTTAGCAAGGATCTCTGTAAAGTTTGATGTGGCACCGCTGTGGGTGTGGCTAGAATAGAACTTTCACCACGTGGCTCATGGAGTTTCGAGGGCAAGTGTGTGTGTCTGGACTCCAATATGACATGGGTGCTCGTTTCCCCAGGGACCACTCTCGCTGCTCTCATTGTCATTTCCATGGCTTTGAAGCCCTCCTCAGAACGATAGCCCCTCTTAGACCCCAACCCGCTTCAGCATTGCAAGAGAAGCATTCAAAAAATGACTAAGAAACTAGAAGGTTTTCCTCCTGGAATTTCTTAGGATTTCCCTTGGAAAGATTAGATACCCACGTCAGGGGATCCATCCCAACGATAGGAAAAATATAAATGACCCAGTGAATCAAAGGATCCCTTGGAAGAGTCCAGTTAAGCTAAAGCAAAAGTCCTTTCCAAAGGGCAGCGCACTGCCAGGGCTGCCTCAGGTGCACCCTGTTTCTGATATTTTATTTACACGCCGCCCAATCTGCAGCAGTTAAACACGCAATGTGAAGGTTGGCTTAACTGAGGCTCAGAGAAAAGGAATGACTTGCATTTTCTAGTAGCTCCTTCCTATTTCTCCCATTCTCATTCTCTTTCTCCCCCTCTTCCTCTTCCTCTCCCCAAAATTCTCTCCTTTATGCTTTCCATTTTATTGCTTCACTTTCCATTTCTTTGTACCTGTGTTTATTCTCTTTTACTCTCCCTAGATCCCGCTTCCCTTCCCTCTCCTCTTGTTTCCACTTTCTCCTATATCCACTTTCCCACTCTCCAATTTCAGATGATTATCTGCTTCTGATTTGGACCCCTTCATACATTGAGGAAACTGCACCAAGGACCCACTCATACAGGTTTCCAGAAAATGGCGAACTCCTCTAGGAGCTATTTCCACTCACCCAGGATCCTCTCAAACTAACTGTTTGCTAGATCTCTTAGAGGTCTCGGGTGCTCACTTCCAGCTTAATTCCGTGTATGCCAATCACACATTCTACAGACCTCTTGCTAATGAGGTATCTCCAGCAATTGGCTTTCTTACCACTGAGGTTAGTTTTAATATGCCAGTTGATAGTTATAAAACAGCAATGTTAGAGGTCCCATCCAAGGATTGCTGTGTATTAACACATCATTAAAACAGTATAATGCAAAGTCAACATGCAATTATAATTGTTGACCTATCAAATACTGAAAGATTTGGAACCTCAGTGGAAGCCAAATACTGTTTTTTATTAAATTGGAATACAGTAAAGGGAACAGAAAGCAACAGAATTTGTTTGATGTGTTAATAGGTCTTGCTAATACTGTCTTTCATGATATAAGTATATGATATAGCCACACATAGCACATTTCATTTTTATTCTCTATATACCTAATGAACACAGGGTGCACACATGTGAAGTGTGACCACAGGGTTGACTTGGGACAGTTTATTGTGACTTATGTAATGGCCCTAAAGCAGTCACAGGGGGTCCTTATGTCCTCTGGAGCAAAAGCCACATTGCTGAATTAGAGCAGGGTCCCAAGGCAACTGCAGCATCCTTCGACTATGTGAGTGATGGTATTTCATGGTATCTAACATTTATTTATGTCATGACTCATCTATTAAACAACCATTTTACAATGTAAGCCCATAAACTTTTATTGAGCAGTGTGGTCGACGCAGGGTGGAGGAAAGAAGAGTGAAGCTCAGCCCCCCGTCCTCAGAGAACCCTAACTAGATGCTGGTGGACTCCTCTCCTGGCCAGTGAGAAGCTCTGCCCAGATGTGGGAAAAAAAATATATTTAAGTCAGTTCAATACTAATAGGGTTCTTGGCTCTGGATTCAGGATAAGCATCCAGAGAAATCAAATCTGCCCAAGGAGAAATCAGCTCCACTGTCTCTGATCTCAGTTCTCAGAGTCCGAGTGCTGCCCTTGTAATCCCTGCACTCATCACACATGTCACTTCCTAATGACAGTGCCTGTGTTTTCCAAGTATGTTGCCAGGTCAGACCACATTAACTAGTCCCATGTGGCTTTCCCTGTCCAGACCAAGCTGCCTGGCCGTGGTGGGTGGGCAGGGCTCTGTACACATGGCAAGTTACAGGTGTGAGCTGGACACGTGGCCTATTCAGGATGTTCATAGAAATAAATCAAGGAGTAGCTGACATTTTAAAGGCATAGGAGATCATGAAACATAATCAAATAGATATGAAAAAGAGCAAACTGGTAGACTTAGAACTGTCAAGCAAAGTCATTAATACAAAAAAGCTCAGAACACTGGATAAAGTCTAGAGATAAAGGAATCAAACGGGATTCACGAATTGGAGATAGGATTGAAGAATGTTGCTCAAAAGCAGTACAGACAAAGGAATTTGTCTAAATATTGAGAATGCCATTAGGGGAGAGTGAAAATGGCTTGAAGGGTGTCAACTTTTGTCTAACAGGAGCTCCAGAGATGAGAATCCAAGAGATGGCCAAGGATCCATAGCTTAAGAAAGAATGTAAGAGGATGGCCAACACCTGAAGAAAGACGTGTCCTTCTATCAAAGGGTACTGCAATTTGTGAATAGAATAAATAGAAACAAATCCACCCCTCACACAGCACAGGGAATCCATAGGAGTCAAGAAAGAAGGGGCCATCTTCAAAGCAACTGAAGAGAAAAGATAGACAACCCCCAAATGAATACCAGACAGCAGATGCCAGAAGAAAATGGAGTAGCGTGGCAAAGAGCTGGAGCAGACGCAGCTCAGGTCTGCTTCTGCCCTCTCTGGTGCCCACGGAACAGAGAGCGGGCAGCTCAGCCTCATCCTCCAGAGTCCCCACGATTGAACATCAGTTCTCACTTCGGGGTCCCTCAATGAATGCCCTGGCATCTGCTCATTCTTACAAAAGCCAGAAATCCGAGCACTACCCTGTAGACAGGGCATCCTCTCATCTTGTTGATGGAGATATAAGATTAGAACTAGACCCACACAAGGAAGTGGGGTAGAAGAAATCAACATAACCATTAGCACAATCCCTAAGTGCCAGCTCCTAAGTTACGAAGCATAGAGGGGCAAAGATATGGAGATTGAGCCTGTTGTAGAATCTCCGGTCTCTTTTCTAATTCTATTTTTTTTAATAATATATATTTTTATTGTGATTTATATCATTTACATTTTGTATTCCCCTTGGGTAACCCACCACCAATTCACTTGTGATCCATCTCCGTGGTCCCTTGTGTCCTTTTCTACTCCATGTTGTGCCCTTATCCTCCCCCTCCCCCCACCCCCCCAAGTGTCTCTCTCCTATTTGGTTTCCCTATAGTCCTGTTACAAGTGAAACCATTCAATATTTTTCTCTTTGTTTCTGGCTTGTTTCGCTGAGTATGATCCCCTCTAATTCCATCCATGTCACTGCAAATTGCATGTGTTTATCTTCTTTGAATGCTCAATAGTATTCCATTGTGTATATGTACCACATCTTCTGGATCCAGTCATCTATTTTTGGACATCTGGGTTGCTTCCATACCTTTGCTATTGTGAACAGTGCCACAATGAACATACGGGTGCATGTATCCTTTTGGATTAGTGTTTTTGTGTCCTTTGGGTAGATTCCCAAAAGTGTTATTGCTGGGTTGTATGGAAGCTCCATGTTTAGCAGTCTGAGGAATCGCCATACAGCTTTCCATAGTGGTTGGACCAGTTCACATTCCCACCAGCAGTGTAGAAGAGTTCCTTTTTCTCCACATCCTTTCCAGCATTTGTTGTTGCCTGTATTTTTAATGTGTGCCATCCTCACAGGTGTGAAGTGATATCTCATAGTGGTTTTGATTTGTATTTCCTTGATTATAAGTGATGTTGAGCATTTTTTCATGTATCTGTTGGCCATTTGCTTTTCTTCTTTGGAGAAGTGCCTTTTTTAGCTCTTCTGCCCATTTTTTGAGTGGGTTATTGGTTTTGTTTTTATTGAGTTGTGTGAGTTCCTTGTAAATTTTTGTTATCAGTCCGTTATTGGATGTATTGTGTGCAAAGATCTTTTCCCAGTTGGTAGGGTGTCTGTTTGTTTTGGTTAATATCTCTTTTGCTGTACAGAAGCTTTTTATTTTGATGTAATCCCACCTGTTTATCTTGTCCTTCACTTCCTTCGCTTTGGGGGATGTGTCGTTAAAGATTTTGCTGAGATATGTGTCGTGTAGAGTTTTGCCTATATTTTCTCTTATAAATTTTATGGTTTCAGGTCTTACGTCTGGGTCTTTTATCCATTTTGAATTCTTTTTTGTGCAGGGTGTGAGGCGGTAGTCTAGCTTCATTTTTTTGCATGTGGCTGTCCAGTTTTTCCCAGCACCATTTATTGAATAGACTGTCCTTGTTCCACTGCATTTTCTTTGCTCCTTTGTCAAAGATTAGTTGTTCATAGATATGCGGCTTTAAATCTGGGTATTCTATTCGGTTCCATTGGTCCTTGTGTCTGTTTTTGTTCCAGTACCATGCTGTTTTAGTTATTACGGCTTTGTAGTATAGTTTGAAATCAGGGAGTGAAATTCCTCCGTTTTCTTTCTTTTTAGTCAGGAGGGCTTTAGCTATGCAGGGTTTTTTGTGGTTCCATATGAATTTCATCAGCATTTGATCTATTTCTTTGAAGAATGTCATTGAGATTTTTATTGGAATAGCGTTAAATCTGTAAATTGCTTTTGGGAGGATTGCCATTTTGATAATGTTAATCCTGCCAATCCATGAGCAGGGGATGTCTTTCCATTTTCTTGTGTCTTCTTGTATTTCTTTTCTAATTCTAGGTAGCCAGTGAATTGACAACCATCTTCAAAGATGAGCCCCTCCCAACTGAAAGAAGGCTATATCAGTGCCATCCAGGCAAGAATTCGGGGCAGCCATTTCTCTGCCCACCTGTGCCTATGCAGGTGCTTTCCTTTACCAGCACTGTCCCTCTGCAGGGCAGTGGCCTGCCTGTATGCCCGTGACCTGCACCATGTAGGCTTCTCTTAGCAAACCTGCCCGCTCAGCTGGGCAGCTTTTTGCCCATTTGTGTCTGTACAAGTGTCCTTTACTTCTTTTCCTAACAAACCTGTTCTTAAAGTATAACTGAGTCTCTGTCTCGTGGAGAAACTTGTCACGTGCCACCAAAGGAAGCTCTGGGGAAAACTTTCCCAGCTTGAACCCAATGATCACGCTCCGCACTCAAATCCATCGACTGTAAAACGACATCATTGTCACAACTGTCTTTTCATGTTCTTCGGTGTGTCCGTCTTCCCCATCTCCAGCAGACATGCTTCTGACTCAGACCATCGCAATGGCCTCCTGCCTGCCTTGCTGCCTTCGTCTTCCACACCTGCCCACCGTGATGCTGTGAAGACCTTTACTGCTTCCTGCTCAAGCCCCTCCCTGGCTCTCTGTCAAGGCAGGTGCTGCCCCTCTGGCCCTATCCTGTCCCCTGCATGGCCCATGCCGGCCTGTGGGCCCTGCTTCTCTAAGCCAGGAAGTGCGGGCTCTGGCCCACCAGCCAAACCCTGCACACTGCCTGTTGTTAGAAAGAAAATTTTATTGAAACAAGCTATGCCCATTGTTTCTGTGTGGTCTGTGGCTGCTTGTGGGCGACAAAGACAGGGCCAGGTCGTTGGACAGAGATGATCTAAAATCTGCCCTGGAACCGAGGGGCAGAGCCACAAGAAGGCCAGAGAACCATGCACCTTGGTGTGAGGACATGTATCATCCACGGTTTCCATCTTCTGTTTTCCACACTTTGACGTTGGAGGCCTTGCTGGCCCTCGCTCCAGCTCACGTATTCCCTCAACACACTGTGTTTTACCACAGGACGTGAGAGGAACGTGGTCCTGTCAGGACTCGCAGGTGGACACTCTAGGGTCTGTTGGCCTAGACGGGCAGGTGCCACAGGACGGGAGCAGAAGAGTCCCAGGGCTGCCTCTGAGCGGGTGTCCAGAGACCCCCCGCCGCCGGCCTCACCAGCCCAGCCCGCTCAGCTGCCCTAGCCCTCTCTCACTGCCTTCTCAAGTGGGAAACAAGCCTGACTCCCCTCTGGAAGAGAAAACAAAGGAATCAAGCACCAAAATATTTATTCTAGTCTTGTGATGCAAGCTTCCTGGGGTCTTTGGAGCCTCTGGTCTACTCACCCCGGACCCCAGCTTCACGTGCGGCTGTCACGTACACAACCAGACCAGAGCTAAATACTGCCCCCGCCCCCCCCCCCCCCCGTGGGTGATGGAATGCTGGCTGTGGAGTCCAGGTCCTGAGGCAGATTTATGGGTGAAGCTACCTTGAAATGAGGCCTTGTTTGGCTCTGAGTAATCAAGCGTAATCCCAGGCTATCAATCGCTCTGTAGACAGATGGCCACGGCCATGTTCCCCACCGGGAAAGCAGAAGTCCCACTCATAGCAGCAAGAAGAGAGGGGGATTCGCTATGCTTCATGGAGTCCGTGAAAGCCTCAGAGAGGAGGCTTGAGGAGAAATAAGGACTTGCAGACAGAGGAGAGAAGAGTGCACCCCCGGCAGAAGGCTGGACAGGGAACACAGACGGACAGAAAGCAGATGGAACACAGCACTGCGAGGCGGCAGTGATGGGAGAGGAACCTGGAGACGCCAAGGACTCCACCCCCCACCCCCAGGGCCCAGGCCGGGCCTGGTGCAGATGAAGGACTCGGTAAAGATTTCTGGATGAACGAGCGAGGACAGGAGGCGGCGTGGTCAGATGCACAGGGCCTCGAGTGCCAGACCCACCGCATCTTGCTTTCTGCCCAGAGCAGGCAGCCAGGGCTCTCGGCAGAAAGGACACTAATTAGTCTCTTGCATCTGAGACACCCTGCCAGGGTAGCGAGAGTGTTCCTGGGCTAAGCTGGAGGAACTGCTTGGGCCATGCTCCTAAAATAAATAGCTTGTACTGTTTGTCCCTCAAGGATAAAATATGCCTCATGGAGCCTGTCTCATCATTCCTTGCAACACACATATGCAAAGCATTAGCCAGCAGCCTCCGCCCGCAACTTGTTTAAAGCCCAAGGCTTTTTGCCAAGGTCACACAGCCCACTAGGGGTGAGGCTGGAAGCAGTGAAGACCTTCGCTCCCTATCCTAGATGCACTGCTCGGTTTTCCTCTTTCTGCTTTGGACACATCTATCACATCGCAGACTGGGGCCCTCTGATATCTGGGCCGGGGGCAGGGACTCCTCACCTGCAGGACCACTGAGATACTGGTGTCCAACCTCCTCATTCCTCACTCAGGGGCTGTCTCCGTTGGGGGCCAGTTGAGCTGTAGACCCAGAGGGGTGAAGGTGTGTGGCTAGAACAAAGCAGGGAGAACAAAGGAAATGGGCCTGACCTGGCCACCAGCACATGTCCAGGAGGTGACATTCCCAGCTGTGTATCATGGGGTCCCCTTCCCCCAGGACCTCCTCAGCCCTTCCAGAAGACACAGCTTCTTTTTTTTAAAGATTTATTTGTGCATACAAGCTGGGGTGTAGGCCAGAGGTGTGGGGTGGTGAGAGGATTCATCAGAGACAGAGTGGGGAGCAGAACAGGCAGATCGACTGAAATACACTGCTGAGGGGAGCAGCAAGCGAGGTAGGAGAGGTCTGCAGCGCCATGTTGGAAGCTCCCTGGCCGGGGATCGAACTCGTGCTGCAGTGGCTCTGGATAGCTTCGTAGTGCTGCACTTAACCCGTTGTGCCACCAGGGAGGCCCCAAGACACAGCTTCTTTACATGATTCCCCATCCCTCCTTCTGGCGCAGAAAAGCTGTCCTCCCAGGGCCAATCAGCGTTTTTAACGATATTTATTGAGCACTTGTCATCGACCAGGCTGTATACTGGCCATTCCCACTTGCACAGCAGTGTTGGTTCTGTGCTAAGTGCCTTGAAAGTCAAAGGATCCCGTCATAAGTATGACAGACACAGCCCTGCCCTCGGGCACTGTGTCTGGAATCCTTCAGAGGTTCAGTGCACCACATCGTGTGGAAGGACCATAAATCTTAAAGAGAGTTGGATTCAAGACATGTCCTAGCTTCTTGCTAGCTGTGTGTTAAATGGCATTAAAAATGGAAGTGTGGGTTGACAGCAATACAAGAGATAGCGTATGTCTAAGTCACTGCATGATCAAAATGCTCAAACCAAGTGGCAAATCCAGTAACATGTCTTCAGCCCCTCACTCATTTTATGGCTCCCAATCATCAAGGACTGAAGATTTTTTGGGGGAGAACTATTGTGTTGTGAGCCTCATCCCAGTCCTGCCTGTCAGGATAGGGATGGGGAACTTTCAAGGATTTAGTACATGTACCCTAAAGTTTGAGTGGTCTAGAAGACTGAGGCCTGGCTCCTACCCAAGAAATTTGAAAGTTGGGGCTTCCCTGATAGCCTAGGGGTTAAATCTCAGTGCCTGAGTTCACAGTACCACTGCGACCTGATTTTGATCCCTGGCCAGGGAGCTGACCCACATGGTGCAGCAGATCTTTCCTGTCTCGCCCGCTGTTCCCCTCAGCAGTGTATTTCAGTAGATCCACCTGTTCTGCTCCCCACTCTGTCTCTGGTGAATCCTCTCACCTCATGTACCTCTGGCCTACACCCCAGTTCTTATACACAAAAAGAAATTTTTTTAAAAATCTGAAAGTTGCAAGATGAGCTGTATCTTAGTCTGCTCAGGCTACCATAACAAATATTGCAGGTGGGGTGGCTTAAGCACCCCCAACATGGTGTACTTCTCACAGTTCTGGAGAATGGAAATCCCAGATCAAGGGCCAGCTGGGTTTACTTTCTGGTGAGAGTCCCCTCCCTGGCTTACAGAGGGCCACTTTGTTCTCTCATGACCTTTTTTACTGATGTTCCTTGAGAGGGAGAGAGGGAAGAAGGGAATGAGGTAGTGAAAGGGGAAAGAAGAGAAGAAAGAGAGGGAGTGTTCAGTGACTATGATATCTTGTCTTACATGGACACTAATCCTATTGGATCAGGGCCCCACCCTTATGACCTCATATAACCTTGGATTACCTCTTTATAGGCCCTATCTCCAAATACAATCACATTGGGGATGAGGACTTCACGGCAGAACAAGAGAGCTATAGCTGCACCCAAATCAGTGTGCGTTTCCAGAGCACATTGAAATATATGCACCATTCATGCCAGAGCCAATGCAGGATGGCCCGTGTACTGTCCAAGAAGATTCTGTGATGAGGGGACAATAGCCCACTGTGACCCAACTGTGACCCACCAGAGTCCAGGAGCAGAAGAAGGAGCATCAGCCACAAATGGAAGAAAGCACATCTCCCCCACCCTGCAGGTGGGAAATCCCAGGATGATGGGGTGATGGGTGCGTATCCCCAAACAGCCTATGAAAGTGCTACAGGAGGTAAGTCAGCCTTAACTACTCAGAAGCCCCAATAAAAGCTTATATTCTGCCACATCAGTACCTGACAAGTAGGAACTTTCCTGCTCCCCTTTACTGCCCCCATGCCCAAAACTCAAGGAAGGAGAACCAGGTAGTAAAAGTTCAAAGAGGTCTATCAAGAGCCCCCTGTCCCAAGCAGACCCCAAGCCCACCAGAAAATGCAGAGCAGATGCAACTTTAAATAATTTCAAGGCTTGGGTTCTTAAGTGGAACTAGATCTTTTTATTACTGAATTGAGACAATATTTTGCAACTTAAATTGACTTGAGAAAGTGACCAGAGAACTGTTTTTATTACCAAGGAGAGACCAGAAAATTCATGGGCCAAAGTTTTCATGCAGGGCCAAGGGAACAACAAATCTCAGAGTGGAGTTATAGGGAGAGAGAAGAGGCAACAATAAGATGTTTCATGAACCCTATGTGAATCCCAGAATTTTTGTGTACCCAATACCACAGGTACATGCAATATATGGTCTCAATTTAAAATGGGATAATACAACCTACCATATAAGATTTCCCTGAAAATTAAACTATGTCTGTTTGTGGCTACAAAACACTTAATGACAGAAGCTGGTATACGATAGGTCCAAAGAGATGGTAGCCAGTGTTATTATTGTTATGATAATAAGAGTAGCTGGACCAAAAGCATTCTAAAGCACCTTAGCAGTTTCTGCCAGTCTAAGCTTACTTTGTGTTTTGTCCTTCCAAAGTTGACCTGCATATTGAGGTCAGTTTCCAATCCTATGGGGGCTCTGAGGGGGGCCCCAGTTGCAAGGAAATCTGGCCCTTCTTTCCAGCTTAATACAACTTTTGAATTTTATGTGGAAATCTTAAACCTTTCCTTTTCATTTGGTCTCCATTTAGAGCTTTGAAAATACAAGATGTGCTATATAGGGTTTCTCCCCAGACACATGCTGAATACTAATCACTGTTTTCCAGAAAGCTCAGCATCTGGGCAGCTATCTAGCCCCTGGGATCACCGATGGGATTGGATTAATACCAAGGACTGGTTACCACAATACGTCATCTACTCATGAATATCATTAAGTGAGCTTTGTTTCAAGAAACCTTAAACCTTCAACATTCAGCTCACTTCAGTCTTTTCTCAGCACTCCAGAACATGATTAATGGTGACACCACGTAGTTTATACGTGGCTGAAACTCTAATTTGCAATTGATTAGTCCTTTAACAATGACCCTGAATAATGTGGTGTTAATGGCCAGCCCTGGTGGTCTACTCCTACCAGAAACTCATTACTAAGTCTACCCTGTGTTTTATAGCATCCCTGCTGATGTTCAATATCGCAAGAGGACAACTGCTTTATTAAATGGTTGCTAAACTCCATGTAATTGGTTCTCCTAGAACAGGCAAGGTAGAGGTCCCTGCTCTAGCCTTTTAGAGACAAGATGGAACATATGATATTTTTGGAAGTCAGTTTCCCCTACATTGGATTAGGTTCCTATGGCTTAGAAAATAGATGCCCTCACCTTGCACTTGAGACGAGGGCAGGAAGCGAAGACACCCTGTGAACTGTGACCTTAGAATATGGCAGAGGTCAATGGTTTCATTCATGGCAAGGCACAAATTAAGGATGTCTGAAGCTAGGGAAAGAAGATAAATTACACAGTGAAGAGGGATGAACAGGAAGTCAGAAGAGACAGGTGGCCAAGAAATGCAAACCCATGTGAAGAATAAAAGCACTGGTAAAGGAAACTGTGTAGGTAAATATAAGAGACAGTTGCTATGGGATGAATGTTTGTATCCCTCCACATTAATGTTGGATCACTAATCCCCAGTGGGGTTGTATTTGGAGGTTGGGCTTTTGGAAGTAATTGGGGTTAGATTAGGTCATGAGGATAAGGCCCTTATAAAAAGTGGGATAACCCTTTCATGAGAGACGGAGAGAGAGGGAGAGAGAGGGGGCTTGGGGGAAGGGAGAGAGAGCGTGAGTTCGCAACAGAGAGAGAGAGAAAGAGAGAGAGTTATCTCTCCACCATATGGGATATAGCAAGAAGGTACTTTTCTGCAAGTCAGAAAGTAGGTTCCCACCAAAATTCACCCATCCCAGCACCTTGATGTTAGACTTCCCAGCCTTGATGTTAGACCATTCAGTCTGTATTTGGTTACAGCAGTCTAAACTAAGGCAACGGTTAATTAGATGTTTTTCTTTTGTAACTCCTTTGGAACACAATAAAACAATAATTATAAGTTTGTGTTGATGGCTGCACAATGTATAGAAGTGTAATTTGTGACTGAGTATAAAGGAGGGAAGAAGGAAACATAGTTTTTATACACTATTAAAATTAAATTGGTATTTATTTCAAACTAGATTGTTATGAATCAAGATGTTCTGGAACTCCCGGAACAATCACCAATAACTCAAAAATACATAATAAAAGAAACAAATTAAAATGGTACACTATAAAATATCTTTTTAACACAAAAAAGCAATAAAGGACGTAAGATATATAGAAAACAGAAAAATGGAAGACATAAAACCTATCTTGTCAATAATCATTAAATCTCCAATTAAAAGGCACAGGTTGTCAGGATTAATTTTTAAAATCATGATCCAAGCATATGCTAACGACAAGAGACTCACTTTAGATTTAAAGGCACAAATAGGTTGAAAGTAAAGTACAGCAAAAGACCTAAATTCGAAAGTAACCAGAAGAAAGCTGGAATGGCTATACTAATGTGAGACAAAATTGACTTTAAGACAAAATTTTCACTAGAGACACAGAAGAATTTTCTAATGATGAAAGGGGCAACCCAACAACAGAGTGCCAGCAAACATATAGTAAAACCAGCAGAACATAAGAGAAAACTAGAAATACAATATTAAATGGAGATTTTAATACCCTACTCTCAATAATGGACAGACCATCTGAACACTAAATAAGCAAGAAAGTAGAAGAGATGAACAATGATCTTTCAACCAACTAAATCTAACAAATACCTAAAAGCTGTTCTACCCAATAACGGCAAGTGGTTCAAATGCTATAGAATATTACCTAAGATAGGCCATATTTAGGCCATTTTAAAATTCTAAATAAATGTAGAAGGATTCAAATCATACAAAGTATGTTTTTCTACCACAGTGGAAAAAATAATGAAATAGTAAAAAAATTAAATAAAACCAACTGCTACCATTAAAATAAATAAATGAAAGAAAAATAAGGTAAAATCAATGAAATTTAAAATACTTTGAAAAGACTGGCAAAATTGACAATTTTAGGTAGACTGACCAATTAAAATACAAAGCTCAGATTACTAAGACCAGGAATGAAAACTGTGACTTTATTATCAACTTATGAAAGGAAATGACTGAATATCAAAAACTTAGACAACCTAGATGAAATGGACAAATTTTAGAAAGATACGAACTACCAAAAACTAACTCAAGAAGTGAAAAATTGAAGAGATATACAAGTAAAGAGACCAAACCAGAAATATAAAACAAAACAAAAAACTTCCAAGAAAGAAAGGCCAGGACCAGATGGCTTCACTGGTGGATTCTACCAAATGTTTAAGAAAATTAACACTGATCCTCCACACTTCCCAATAAAAGATGGAAACACTCTCTAACTCATCCTACGAAGCTAGCATTGTTTTGACACCAAAACCAGATGAAGACATCACAAGAAAAAGAAACTAATCAATATTCCTTACAAATATACATGCAAAAGTTCTCAACAAAATACTAGTCAACAGAATACAGCAGTGTATTAAAAGGATTACACACCATGACCATGTGAGATTTATCCCAGGAATGCAAAAGTGGTTCAGCATATAAAAATCAGTGTAAATGTACTAATTTCTGTTGCCGCTGTAACAAATGACCACAAATTTAGTGGCTTAAAAACAACATAAATTGATATGCATCTTGGAATTGGCATCTCTTTCTGCTCCATCATCACACCAGTTTCCCTGACTCTGAGCTTCCTAACCTCTTTCTAGAAGGATCCTTGAAATTACATTGGTGCCAGGAAAATCTCCCCATCTCAGCATCCTTCACCTCACCACATCTGCAAATTCCCTTTTACCACATAAGGGAACCTGCTCATAGGTTCTGGGTATTAGGACTTGGACATCTTTGAGCTATCATTATTTATTTAGTATACCGCCTATTTTCAGTAGGATAATACTAATAGAATATTATTAAATGTTAATGGTTAAATATCAGTATCATAAGCAAAAAAAGTGATACTCTCAATAGATTGAGAATAAGCATTTGGCAAAATACAATACCCTTACATAATTAAAAAAAACACTCAACTAACAAGGAGTAAAAGGGAATTTTCTCAACTTGATACAGCACATCTGGAAATGCATAGCTAGCATCATGCATGATGAAAGACTGAACGCTTTTCCGCTAAGACCAGGAACAAGGCAAGAATGTCTGTCCTCACCCCTTATCTGCAAGGCAGCATTTCCTGATGGACATCCTCACCCTGGAGAACAGAATTCTCTTTCCCATCCTCAAACTTTGCCACTCCCTTGCCCACCTCCCCACCACAGACTCAGTGCCTAGAGGAAGGTGGGCTGGCCTGGTGGCCTTGGCAATTTGGGCCTGGATAAGCCATTAGGAGAAGCCGTCAAATCCTCCCCTTTCTCCAGATCTTCCATCTGAAGCGCACAGCAGATTGTGTAACAGACAGGAGTGTGAAAAGATGAAGAACTCCATTCCAGGCGAGATGCTCTTCTTCCAGGAGAGGCTAAGTTAAGACCAGAACATCCTTTGGCCTCTTTGGCATGCGGGTCCCAGTGGCTGGGGCTTTGGGTGGGCAGCTGGCTCCTCTGTATGGAAGAAAGAGGGACAGAGGGGGAGAAAGGAGTCAGGCTGGCAGTTGCAGAGCACAGGTTGCACAGCACAAGGGCACCAGCCCTGAGGCGCTTAGAAGTGGAACCACAGCGCGTCTGCAAGGGTCGCCTTGCAAAGCTTCGATTTCTCCTCCGGTCCCAGCTTACCCTGATGTCTCCCTGGCGTGGGGCTGATTCATCTGATTCACAACAGAGATTTCTGATTTAAGTCCAGAATCTTGGCTTGGGAAGAGCGTCTGTGGGGGACTCCACACCCTGTGGGCCAGATGTTTGGAGCTGCCACCCTGAATGCTTTGCTGCCAGCTTCAGCCTGGAGCCTTCCAACACGGCCACCCGTCTGTGCAGCCCCTGGGCCTCTGTCTGACCAGCATGGACCTTGGGGACATCCCAGAAGTCAGAGGTCCTAACCAGGGGCTTGGTCACAGCCTCACATTTCTTTACAGCTCCCTAGTCAAAGACCCACAGGAAAGGGTAGACGGTCTGGCAAAGCTGGTGGCGCTGCTCCTGTCAGCTTTTCTTTCCTCTGTCTAAGACCTGTGCCAGGTCTTTTGGGGCCCCTCAGTGACAAGTCTCAGCCTGCATTCGAGGAAATTGAGCCATGGACAATGGGAAGGCATAACCGTTGGTGTCGAAGAGTCACGAGATTAAATCCAACTGCTGTCCCTCAACAGCAGCTTGATCTTGGGCAAAAGCCTGCAGCGCTACCCTCGGCCAGGCTAGACCCACGGCGACGTCACAGTGCCCCCTGCCGGCCGGGAGCCCTCACTCCATGCGCTCGGGCAGAACTGCGCCGCCGCGCTCCCGCCGCCCCCGCTCACCTGGGCACGTACCTGGACTCGCAATGCTGCCCAACGCTCCGGCCTCACCCCACAGGAAAAGGAGGACCCTGACAAGAAGGTGTCTTCTTGTCTGGCATGGGCCAAAATGAAGCCCGCTGGGTAGGAAAACTATGGGACTGTTCGATAGACATAACATGAGTTGGTGGACAGAAGCAGGAAAGGAGTTGCATTTCTACCCCAGTTCTCACCTGGCTAACACCTGAATCCAACACAGCTTTGTGAGCCTAAAGAGACCTTGAATCTGCTGTCAAATGGGTGTAAAGAAGGGAGTCCAGTAGCAGTGACATCCATTGTTAAAAAAAAAAAAAAAAGCTTATCATAGTTGCCAAACACAGTAGTATCATGTGAGCCTTTAATTATTGTTAATTATTTATTGAGGGTCTACTCTGTAAAGGTCTTGTACTGGATGTAGAGATGATCTCTCTCTCGAGACCTCTCTCTCTCCTCCCCCATCCCCTTTCTATCACCTGCATTATTTTTTGACATAGCACTTATCATCAAAAATGCCATCTGTTTTTGCTTCATTTTTTTCTTATTTTATTGTTACCACACACACGTATTTTTGTTGTATCTCTAGCACGTAGAAAAGTGCTTCCAGAAGCCTTGCACAGAGATGGTGCTCAGTGAAGATTTATTGACTCAACGAGTTCATACTTTGGTCATCTGATTTATCGCTCAAAGTTCCCTCCACTTAGAGGGGCTGGTCTCTGTTTCACAGATGACAAAACTACAAACTGATTTGACTGTTTGTGGTGGAGCTGAGGGTCTGTTCACTCCAGCTCTGTGCTGTGGGATCGAGTGTCCACTCGCACATAGTCCAATGACTGGGAAAAGTAGAGAGAGGTACGGGAAGCCATGATTTTCAGGCTTGTTTTTAATTTCATTAATTTTAAATGTTGAATTAACATAGTGAAAACAATACAGCTAAGTAACAGGCTGCATCTGCTCAAAAATCCCTCCCAGCTCATTCCACAAACACATCACCAATAAGATCATTTTAGCTACCTATATTTTATGTTCAGCCGAGTTAGTGATAAAGGGAAATGATCAGGGGAGAAATTACAAGGAAACGGTCAGATGAGGACTCAAGGGTGAGCACCTTCAGTGGGGCAGCACAGAAGGAGGGAGGGGCCTATTCTCCTGAGAAATCCTTAGCCACCTGCACGTGGGGCGCGACTCACCACTGAAAACTTTGCCCCCTCCCAGCACCAGCCACGCTGCGACCCAGCCACCTGAGGCTGGGCACGAGGCAGAAGTTATCTGAGCTCTTTTGATTTCCCGGGTGCCCACTCCCCTGGTGACAGGGCGAGAACAGAGGGTCCCCAGAGGCTGCTTCACAGCAACGCTGCTGCCCTCTGTCAGTGTCTGTCTGAGGTGGAGTTGGGCTTGCTGGGGAAGACTGTCACTCCAGCGCTTTTACAGCTCGGGCCCCTTGTCACCCTCCGAGTCCCCACAGAGGGCTGGAACCCTACTCGGCGCTCCCGGCAGGTGACAGGACGCACTTGACTTCCGCTTCAGTGGCCCTTGACTCTGTCCCTCCGCTCCAGTTCCTTCATACAGTCTTCTGCACCCACTGAGGGCTGTGGAGAGCCCAGCTGGGAAGGAGGGGACCCCACTTCCCAGACACACCAGGCCCCTTTTCCTTCAGCCCTGAGGGCATGACCACACTAGGGGTCCCTCCAGAAGCCTCCAGATGAAAAGGGCTGATTCCCCCTGTCCCTGGGCCCCCTCCCTTGTCACCAGGAGAGGAGGAGATGGGATCTCCTCACACTCAGCTGAGGCCCCTCCTAGCCCCACTCTCCATCTCGCATTGCTTGGGGAGGACGTGTCTGCAGAGGGTGATGAATTAGCATGTGCTCTCCTGAGAAGGGGCCCAGGGATGGTGGCCAGGTAGAGGGAGGGGCATGGAGCCGCCCAGCTCCGGCAAAGGGCATACGTGGCACCCCAGCAGTGGAGCAGTGCTGCTCGGCTGCATTAGGGTGCACACCCACCCCTGGGTGTTAAAGAGCAGATTATGGTTCAGCGTTCCTCAGTGAGGTCCGAGGGGCCGCATCTCTAACTCCTTAGAGATTTCGGGACATTCGCCCCAGGACCATCTTCGGCCAGATTCCCCCAATTTAGAGACTCAGAACCACTGAAACCTCTTCTCAATCCCACCCGCTAAGCCTCCCTGTTCCTCCCCTCGCGGGTGCCCCTGCTTCTCTTGCCTTCTAAGAACGAAATGTGTAATAACGGTCACAACGAGAGGACCCACTATGTGCCACGCACCAGCCGCCACATCCGTCCTCGAACAGCCCTCCATTCCACGGAGGAGGAGGCTGAGAGCCAGAGTTGCCCTCTGGCTGGCTCAGGGGCTCAGCTGGGGAGTGGCCAAGCTGAGCTTTGAACAGGCAGCTCTGACGCCAGAGCCCGCAACCAGCCTCTCCAGTGTGCACAGCTGAGGCTTCAGGAAACTTCCAGAAGTTGCAAAAGGATGTGAGCAGGGAACCACTTTTTGTTGTGATTGCAAGCCAGCACAGCTGCGCCCCACTCAGTGGGAGCCATAGGAGCCGAGTACTCACTCCTCCCTCCGCGCCCAGCTTTCCTCGTGCTCACCCCGATGCACCCGGGTAGCGGAATGGGGGCAGGTTTGCTGTGTCTGCACCTCTTCAGCAGCCCTCGGCCCCCAGCAAGGGGGCCCTGCTCCCTAGCAACTCGGCTCCTTCCCCTCTTCTACTGTCCTCTCAGGTCAGTCTCCTGGCACCCCTTTACCTCACAGCACCCCCTCTTAGACACTGTCACAGCAGCCAGGTGTTATAGGGGAGCAACGAGGAACAGCTCATTCTCGGGCTCTCTGGTTGTTGGGGAGACACCTCCGGGAGGGTTTGCTGCACCAGAAGCTACCTTTTGGAAAGGGGGGGCCTGGGATTTTGGGGGGATAATTAACTTGACACAAGAACCCTGAGGTAAAAGCAGCGCTTTGACAGCCCGGAGAGCGTTTGTACGCCAAGCTTCACCTGAAGCAGATTAGCGAGGCTTGGAGGAGGCCGGGGTCACACTGGGAAAAGAGGAAGCAGAGAGCGAGCCAGAGCAGACGAGGCTAGTGGGCCCAGGAGGCCTTGCAGCATCAAGCTGGGGAGCATCCAAGCCTTTTCTGGGTGGGCGGCAGAGAGCCCGGCTGCAAGGGGCCCCCAGCAGGGGTGGTGAGCATGCACTGCTGGAAGTCGGTGCCGCCCCCTGAGTGGCTTGAACAGAGAAATGTGTCCTGCTGCCGTGGGGCCCAGGTGCCGGCCGGCTGGTCCTAAGGGTCTGGAGGCCCCTCCCTGAGCTTCTGGTGGTTTGTTGACGACCTTCCACATTCACACTCCTTCACCTGTAGAAGCGCCCCCCTGACCTCCGCCAGCGTGCGAGTCTGAGTCCAAACTGCCCAGTTGGGCAGTTTATAAGACCAGTTGGGGGTGTGGCTCAGGGGCACGCCCTACTCCAGGGTGACTCAACTAATTACAGCTGCCCCCACCCTCTTTCCCAATAGGGTGCCATTTTGAGCTCCGGGAGTGAGGACTTCTACCTAGGAATTGTTGGAAGACACACTTCAACCCACCTCGGTGGAGGAACAATCTGGAAGCCCCCTCCACCGGGAGAACCTGGATCCAGGACTTCACCACACCCCTGCTCCAAGCAGCGTTGGAGAAGGAGCTATCAAACCTAAGGCTCAGGTCAAGCAGCTTTTCTCTGGGAGCTTCCCAGTTCTGGAAGCTAACCAGGATGTTTACAGAGAGTTGTGTGTGGTGACGCCCGTGTTTTGCACAGGTGCCCTAGCCACCGGACACTCGTTTCTTCCTCCAAGGCCAAAGTCTGTGGGGACAAAGGCCTGGTCACAGAGGGGCAGAACTGGGACAAGCCCTGAGCCTCAGTTTCTTCATCTGCAAACTGGGGAGAACACTGCTGCTCTCACAAGCACAGTGAAGAAACACGTGGCGGCACAGACGTGACGGAGGTGACAGACTCACCAGCTCCTCAGTGGCCTGACAGTGGAGAAGCGCTGGCCCCTGCTGCCTGCCAGGTGTGCCCAGGGTGACTCTCAGCTCAGCCTGCACTCACCTCGTGGGCCTCCCCGCACACGCCAGGTGCCTGCCCCCACCCGGCCTGCTTCCCTTCCCTTACATAGCTCTGGTTTGGGGACCCTCTGATCACCCCACCCCACGTCTGAAGACCCGACACCAGGTCCTTCATAGGGCAAATGCTTTGTGTTAACCAATACTGGGGGACTAGCAGGGGGCCCCTCTTAACCAAGAAGAGATTGGACCCTTGGATTTTCTGTCCTTATGCTTATGTGCTCGTTCTGGCCTTGCCTCCACCTTCCAACTTCCTCTGTCTGGAAGCTTCTTGGGGACCAGCCCTCACCTGTCATCTCTGCTATCACAGCCCAGACTGAGACAGATCCCCCAGCCTGGGGGGGTTAGGGCCGCAGAGGCGTAGCAGGCCACCCTCCCCACGTCTCCTCACCGCGTCGTCAGTCACGTGAGCCACTGGGTCGAGGTGGTGGATTTTTGCTGGAGGAGGGTATGGTGAAAGGAAGCCAGGTGTAAGAATTTAATGGAGTCCTTGCAGTGGAAGTCCAGGAAAAGTGGGTGCTCCACTCCCCCTTACGGGCCACCAGCTGTTATTAGCTCTACTTCTCCAGTGCATGAGCTGAGCGTCACAGGTAAGAACTTTGTGTGGGTTACACAGCTGGTAGAGGAATGTTCAGTGCTCTGCCTGCCCCCCTAAAATATATTTGGAAGTTGCAGTGCTGGTCCCTCTTCCTGCCCTGCTAGCCCCTTTGCACCCCTCCTCACCTAACCCTCCCAGGCATGCAGGCGCCCTGGGGCAAAGCCTCCGCGACCACAAGTAGTTTCTGCGCTCACAGCTTCCAGTGCCCTCTGATGACCATGTCCTGATACTCCCAGGGGGCACTGGTCATCCATTCGCCTCCCCATCCCCACCCCAAGGTCCACATGGGGCTAAAGCAGCCAGCAGGCCCAGGACAGGCCAGCCAGGCCTTTTCCCGGAATTACTGGGAAGTGCAGGCCTGTCGTGCACACCGCCGTAAAGGGAGATCAGGGGCAGGCCGGGTATGCTGAGTTCCTGCCACGCTCTGGCTGCCCGAGGGGCTCGCGGACACACGCTGCAGCGCCGGCTGACTGCACTCCTGCCCCTGCCAGCCCCCGGGTGCAGGGCGCTGTGCAAAGCCCTGCAGCAGCTCCCAGGCTTCTAACTTTGTTTCTTTTTCTTCGGTGGGCTCTTCCCATCCCACTCAAAACTGTGTAAGCTCCATGTTGCCGTGGGTGATTAAGGGAGTTGAGTTTTCTTCTTCTGCTAAAGCAGAGGATGCCGCACACGCTCAGATTCCCTCCCAAGGCCTTTGGCTCGTCTGGCTGTGATCCTCATGTCATCAAGTGGGTCCCAGACCCTGCTGAGCTGGGGTCAAGCCTCAGACAATATTGAAAGATCTTCCTTAAAAATAGAAATTCGCATTCTACCCTAAGATAATAAAGCAGAAGCCAGGCAGACATTCAAAATGCTTATCTTTGGCACTAAGGAATAAATTCAGGTCTTGATGTAGACCGAGGGCTAGCAGAGGGGGGTAGGGACACCTGGATGTGGGGGGAGCCGGGGCAGTGCCAGGCCGGCTGCTGATAGCTTTCCCTCGGTAAAATGCCATTCTCCTTAAATGGCTGTCTGCCCTAATACCAGATACGGACGACTGGCTGGTATACTAAGATGCCTATCTTGTTAACACAGCCGAGCCCTCGTTTACCTTTGCTTAGAGATGCAATTTAAAATATGAGAGGGGAGCCACCTCTGTGAGTTCATTTGCAGGGGGCTGAACTGTGCCCCTAACCCATCCCTAGGTCCGGAATTTTTTGCCTTTTGGATCATGTCCCCAGTGGTCTCCTATGAATTTTCACAAGATCATGGGCTGGTCACACTGACATGCTTCCAGCCTGGTGGGGCTACCCCCTCTGAGCTAATCTACGGAAGGGGGAGACGGGAATATCCAGGAAGGGATTGGGGACCAGCCTTGGCCTTCACTGAGCAATTTTGTCAATCAGTTCTGAACCACAGTAGAGCAAGTTGGGGTTGAAAATAGCCAAAGGCACCCACTCCTGTACAGGGAGATGTTCTCTCATTTATTGTCAGGGAGCAGACAGGAGAGGGCTTGAACCTTGAGGGTCTGGCTGGGTAGAGATTAACTCTGCCTTCTCTAATGTAGATGATAGTAAGGGTCTTAGGTAGGGATCCCCTTTTCTTTCACCAGACTGAGAACTAGATCCAGATGGAAATCCAGGAACATGTATTTAAATCAGCAGTGTAGAGTTGTTGGCGTGTGTCTGTTTATAAATACCCAGTTCTTTCAAAATGAAAAAAAAAAAGTAATTCACAAAATTTGACCTGTAATGGGATAGTACATTTTTTTTAACTATGCTGCCCAATTACTCCTTAAACTTTACATTTGCTCTGAACTTCCTCACACGGCAAAAAGGGAGATGTCCTAAGTTTCATGATTCTCATTGTGATAACACCTCAGAGTTTCCACTCCCCGCCCCTTTTGTCCTCACTCACCAAGGACCTCAAGCCTTCAGGGAGCACCTACTGTGTGCCAGACTCAGGGCGAGACTCAGATGGCCCCATTCTCAAGGGCTCTCAGCTGAGGACAGTGTTTTCCAAACTAAAGCAGGTGCACTCAGTTCTGGTTGTGAAATCGTCGGCACCTCATAAAATGGAAAAGAACAAAGAACACCACACACATAATTGCAGGTATGGTCGCTTTAAAGTGCATCTCAGCCGCCTGAGTCCCATTGCAAAGATGAAGCTGGGCACAGTCACCCAAGTTTAAAAGCATCCAGGGGAGACCCTGGGTCCCAGCACTGCAGGCACATGCAGGAGAGGCCCAGCAGAGGGCGCCCTCGGGCTGCCCCTCACTCGCCTCCTGGAGGACTCAGGTTTCCATCCACAGCACCGAGTTGGGGGTCCCTGGGATTTCTCCTCTTAATTTTCTTAAGTAAACCCCAGCCAGGGTGGGGGGCAGGTAAAAGGGGGAGTGTAAAAAAATTCCTCCAGCCCCATTGAAGTCGCTTTGAAGAGGTGTTGGGTTGGAAGAGCGGGGTCCTTGGGTCCACTCTGGGAAGAGTTTCACCGGAGCTCCCCTTCAGCGGGGAGTTTCTCCATGAGACAGATACATGAAGAAAAAGAACAGGATAATATTTAAAAGGATATTCCAAAAATAATAACTCCTGAAAATTAAAAACTATAGAAAAATGATAGCTTAGAATATAAAGTTGAGAAAATCCTTCAGAAAGTAAAGCAGTATTAAAAATAGAAAATAGGAGGAAAATATAAGAAAATTAGGGGGCCAGTCCAGGAAGAACATGGCTTTCCTATCTCTTCTTATAAAGGCACCAATCCCACCCCTGGGACCCCAACTGCATCACCTCCCACAGTGCCCTCTCCTAATACCATTACGCTAGAGCTTAGGGCTTCAAATTTGAAAGTGGGGGAGAATATACAAACATTCAGACCATACTAGGTGGGGAATTCACTGGTGAGTGCAATATTTCAGTATTGGGGAAATTCCAAGAAAGTAGTGATTATAAAAATTATAGATTTCTAAAAGCAGGAGACAGAAACAAACTGAGCACATTTTTTTTAAAGCTATTGCTGCATAATGCAAAAATGTCCCACTCTGCACTCCAGCAGCAGGACAGAGTGGGCCTTCCGCCCCCTCTGCAGTCACACAACATAATCCATTTCGGTTTGGCTTCTTGCAGCTCCTTGTGCTTCCATTTTGACTCTCTGAAAATTGAATACCTTTTCTTTCGTTTTTTAAAGGATTTATTTATTAATGCATACAAGAGCTGGGGTGCAGGTCAGAGGTGTGTGTGGGTGAGAAGATTCACCAGACAGAGCAGGGAGCAGAATAGGCAGATCAAGTGAAGTACACTGCTGAGGGGAGCAGCAGGCGAGACAGGAGAGGTCTGCTGCGCCATGTGGGAAGCTCCTAGGCCGGGGATCGAACTCATCTGCGGTGGCTGTGGCTAGTTTCCTAGTGCTGAGACTTAACCCCTTGTGCCACCAGGGAGGCCCCTGAACACCTTTTTTCTATACATATTTCATTAGCAAATTTTGGGGCAAATTTTCTATAGGTTTTTTTTTAAATTAACATATTGAATTAGATGGCTGATGCTAAGAACTATCAATGCATTGGGGGAAAAACAACCATAAACAAGGACACTAAAAGTTCGAGGGTGATAAAGTGCCAATGTATTGAAGGTTCAAAGAGCTACGCGTCTTTTCCCATGTGACTCAGATAAGACTAACAGATGCCCTCTTGTTTACCAGTTTCTCGGCCAGGCACAGGTCCTCCTCCTTTGCCTCATCAATGCCACAGAGCCCCTTTCCCACGGAGCCATCAGAACAAAATGCTTGTTAACCAAATTTCCGCTGAGCTTCTCTCCTCTTCCAGGCCCCTGAATGGATGAACTTGGGCCCATCCTTGTGGTTTTAATCCTTTTGCTTGGTTGTTTGGTTTGACTGCTGGTCAGATTTCACTATCCATCCCAGTTAACGTTTCTATTCCTTAGTGAATTGTCTGCTCAGGTGCTCCACCCGTTCCTCTACTGGGGTCTTTCAGTCTCTCCTATCCATTTGATGAGGTCTCTTTCAATCAAGTTTTAGTGTGTGGGGGTGGGTGGGGGTGGTGGTGTTTGATGTAATTATTTTCCCCAGAATATCATTTGCTTTTTAATTTGTTTTTTTTTTTTAAGTGGGACTTTAAAACGGTTGTGTCCTAGTGTGTGAGACAATTCATCCATCCCTTTTAGCTTAAGGAGTCCTCCACCATCTGACACATGAGCAGTGTTTTTTCCCGTCTGTGCTGTTGTTCCACGTTCTGCATTCCTGGACTTTTCTTTCTTATTCTTGTGAGCAGGAGGGCGCCAGCTCCCTCCTCTGGCACGGTTTGCAAAACCTCAAGATGCTGAAACGCACTACAGAAAGACTCCTTGCCCATCTTCGCCAAGGCCGACCGGCCCCTTCTCCGCTGGAGGCCTGGCGATGACCCCCCACTCCACTGGGCGCAGGGCCAAAGACCGCCCCACAGGTGCAAAGCAGGGGCTCAGCGGCGAGGGAGGAGCTCGGGAAGGAAGACAGTAAGGGGCTCTACTCCTAGAGCAGAGGCAAAACTGGAGCCAGCTGGTGCAGAGCAGCCAGGAGGCAAGGAGGGGAAGGGTCCGGTCAAGAAGTTGGGGCTCCGCCCTCTCCGTCGCCCAGATCCCTAAGCCCCGCCCCGCGGCCCAGCTCTCTGTTATCCCGGGCTGACCTCTCAGTTCAGCCCGCCTAGTGCCAGTGCCCGCCTACCGCCGATTTCATTGGCTGCTTCGCCGGCCCGCCCCCGGAGCCAGCTGATTTTTGCAGCCAATCGGCAAGCGCGGTGACGACGACAGCGGCGGGTCGCGTCGGATCCTGGGCGCCGAGGTACCCGGGCCTGCTGCGGGGGTTGGGGGAGTCGCTCTCTTGTTTTTTTTTTGGGGGGGGTCGCGCCGGCCATTTGCAGCGCCGCAGCCCAGCTCCCCGGTTGCTTGGGGGCGGGCTGCTATTCTCGTATTTCCTAGGGGCTTTTCCTGCAGCTGGAGGGGCGGCAGCCGCGACCGTCGAGGGCTGGCCCGAGGTTGCTGAGGTTGGAGGTCGGAGGTCGGAGGTTGTGCTTTTCTGGCATGTTGGGGGGTGGGCTCCCTTCAAAGCCCATGGGCGGGACGCTCTTGGGCCTTCTTACGGCCAGCTCTGGTTTGGGGACCACTTCCCCTTTCACCGAAGGGCTCGGAGGGAAACTGAGGCCTGAGGGTGTCCGCACCCCCTTGCGGGCTCTGATCTGGCATGGGAAGGTCGGGTCCCGATCTCGCCGCGGCTGGTAACCTTTGACCTCCCGAGGAGAGCCGCCACCTCGCTCGTCCCGGCCGGCGGGGCCTCTGGGGTGTGGGGGCCGCGGGGGGGGGGATGCCGCGTTTTCTGAGGGCAGAGGTGGGGGTCGCAGAAGGGGCGGTTCCTCCGTGGCCCCTGAGGTGTCTATGCTAACTCCATATTGAGGCTGTCAGCTCCTGTGTTTGAGATTTTATTTCTGGAATGCCATACGAGCAACTTGGAGAGAGCGAAGAAGGGTTATAGCGTGGCTTTTGCACTTGGCTGGACGTGAAAATGAAAACCAGACTTGGGATGTAACGAAAGCAAAGGGACCTGTGAGGAACTAGACGAGTTTCTTAGTTTAGCGAGTTTCCCCCATAACATACACCACACAATTCATCCCTCAAGCTGTTTGACATTCGGCGTTTTAGTCTCTTAGTTTTCTGAGCAGGTGTGGTTAGTCTTGACCTTAATGCTACTTTGGATGCCTACTCCTGTGGTTTGGCCCGTGGCGCTGAGTGCATGCACGTGGGGAACAGTCCTAGCCTCTGGTTGCAGGGGTCCCAGCTGATGCTCTTCTGCTCTGAGCCCGAAAAAGAGTAGTTTCTCTGTGGATTTGGGGGAGAAACAGCTGTGAGTGGGGAATGAGAGAGAAGGGAATTCACTTGTTTGCTGTGCACAGACATGTACACAGTTGGGAAAACAAGCTGCCTGTCTCCTCCGCCAGCATGCACCCATTCTTCTTTATACGGATGGTATTGAGTATTTACAATGACCAGGGAAAGAACTGATCTCTAACAGCAAGGCACTTACCAGTGGTGTAGCCACAGAGGAGTGAATATGCCTTAAGGAATTAACACTGGGGTTTGGTTTTCAGTTAAGAAAATGAGGCAGAAGGAAGCATTAACGAAGCCCTTCCATGGCGCAGCCCTTGTCTGTAGGACTCCGACGAGCCACGTTTACATGTTTGAGAATGGCGGTGGGGACTCGGGGGATTCCTCTGAGGAAGAGTCCCACAGTGTGTCTCTGCGGCCCCGGCGCAAGGAGCGCCAGAAGAAGGGTGCCCACCACCCTCAGCAGCCAGGAGCAGGGGACGTGGTGCTGCTGCAGCGGGAGCTGGCCCGGGAGGACAGCCTCAACAAGCTTGCTCTTCAGTATGGCTGCCAAGTAAGAGACCCCAGGGACGGTACCGGCCGCTCTGAATGGAGAGGAACAGAGGAGCACTGAAGGGAGGCCCTAGCTGCCCCTTTCCGGTCCCCGTAGATGGTGGGGGAGGTCTGCTGAAGCAGAGGATGCCCCTTTCTAGCCAGAGATGGAAGGCAGGTGAAAGCACTTTCAGCCCTGAGCCCAGAGGTCACAGGAGTGAGGGGTAGGAATCTCCCAGCATTCCCTCTGCTGCCTTCTCCTTCCTGCTCGTCTAAACTGAAAATCTGAAAACCCTTTTTGAGCACATTTTATTTAACATCTCGTGGGGTCAGGGATGGTAGGCAGAGTTACTTCTCCAAGGTTTCTTTGGTATGCTTGCCTTTTCCCCTCTGCTTTCAGAACCTCGCTTGCTGATTATAGCTTACTTGATAAAGTTTTACCTTTTTTATAACTGCATGATATGGCCTTTGTATCCTGTGTATATAACCCTGTTTTTCTCTTTAATTATGTTTTTAGCATTCAGAGTGATTAACAATAACAGAGTAAGTAGGAAAGTATTTATAGACTTGCTGTGTGCGTTTTTTCCCGCCTAGATTAAAATGCATTTTTTTCCTAGATTGAAACTACATACTTTGTTTTGCTAACAGTGTTAACAAAATATACTATGTTAACTATGTGTTAACATAGCAAACTGTGCTATCATAGCAAAATGACTTAAACTTCCTTTGGCCTTCTCTAAGGCTATATACCTGCCTACTTAAAAATCTTTTTCCCCTTAAACTCATTTATCTAACAGACTTCAAATAGCTGACATGTATGGGGTGGTGGTGTTTCAGAGAAGTAAACAGGCTAATCTCCATGCATACTCAGTGGTCTCTAAAGTGCACTGACATTTCTCTTTGACTCTTATAATCGGCTTCTGTCGCATACTGTATGGTTTATGGAATAAAGATTGAAAATGAACCCTGCTCTTCAAAGACTGGAGTAGATGCAGTGAGTGGGCTTCCTGGAATGGTGATGTTTAATAATCTGTGATGGCTGTATAATGCCTCCAATAAGTGGTCACCTTCCTCTTTGAAGTAAATACATTTGATGTCAGTTTATTAGGGGCAAAGACAAAAGGGTCTCAAGCTCCTTATTAGTTTTAGGACAAGATAAATTAAAAATGTCTCCTACACCAGTTTTCAATCAAATGATAAAGGCAGCTGCTCAATAATTAAAATAATGAAGGTGACTGATTGGAATGAGATCTATTGGCTATACTTAAACTCTAGTTTAAGTGGACTTAGGAGTTTTAAACCTGACAGTCTATCTCTGATGTTTTCAGTAAGTTTCAAAATGCTTTGAATGGAGAGTTTATCATTTAGATTTCCCTCTCACTTCTTAAATCATAAGATCTGGTTATGAGGAATTGGCCAAGAACTTTGTTAATATATAAAACTCACACAGGTGTTCTTTTTCCTGAATCTAACACTGGAGTAGATGATTTCAAGTTGATAGTTTCCAGCTTGATTCTTGATTCCTTGCATGTTTCTAATCATAAGAGTAAAATCCAAGTCAATTAACTGTAGGTTGCTTTATTTTAAGAACAAGTTTCTACAGCATACTCTGGGAAAGAAAACAAGGAAGTTCATGAGGGCATGCCTCTGAAAACTTCTAGGTAAACAAGGTTCTGAGTGTCGCCTGAATGCTGATTTCTGGCAGATGCTGGAGTGGGTTCTGATGTTAACCAGATAGGGGCGCTGTTGCCTTAAAAGTAGAAAGGCCAACAGTATTTTTGTAGTGTAAACTTCACCTGAAAGCCTCTTGTCACACTTCAAACAAGTCTTTTCCAGACTGATCTTATTAATCTATAGGGTCATTTGATGACTAAGCTATACACTAAGGCTGAGTTAAAGCCAAAAAAGGAAGTTATTTAGCCTAAATTTTCTACATAGGTGCGGGTTTTCACTGTTCGCCAGATTTTTTTTTTCTTTTAAAGATTTATTTATACAAGCTGGGGTACAGGCCAGAGGCGTGGGGCGGCGAGAGGGTTCACCAGAGACAGAGTGGGGAGCAGAACAGGCAGATCAGAGGTACACTGCTGAGGGGAGCAGCGGGCGAGGCAGGAGAGGTCTGCCGCACCATGTGGGATTCTCCCGGCTGGGCATTGAACCCGCACCGCGCGCTGCCGACAGCTCCACAGCGCAGCGCTCAACCGCTGCGCCACCAGGGAGGCCCCCGCCAGATTCTTAAGTGAGGTGGGCTTACACCTTCCCCCAGAATAATTAAGGGCCACTTTCTGGATATTGGTTTTAAGGAACTTTATGTATTTCGTGATATTTGTCTTCATGGCTTCCCCAGGTTGCGGATATCAAGAAAGCCAACAACTTCATCAGAGAACAAGACTTATATGCTTTGAAATCTATAAAGATTCCAGTGAAAAACCACGGGATCCTAACAGAGACTCACAAAGAACTCAGACCCCTCTCGAGTCCATCCGCAGAGATCAGAGTGACCTTCGAGGAGCAGCCAGAGCCACCCAGGACGGCTGTAGGCCCCGCTGGCCTGTCCAGCCCGCTGACCGATTTCTTCAAGGGCATTGACCAGAATCTCGAGCATGTAGTGCAGTCAGAAATCTTCCTAAGTGAAGGTTACTGCATAGAGCCCTCCAGTCAGCCTCTGCTGCCGGCTTCTCCAAAGATGCCAACAAGTGGTGCAGACTGTGGCATTCAGTGGTGGAATGCGGTTTTTATTATGCTCCTGGTTGGCATCGTTTTACCAGTGTTTTATTTAGTCTATTTTAAAATGCAGGCTGCCGGTGAGGCCTCCAGTAGCTTGAACACAACTGCTGTCCCTAATGACTCCGTGGCAGTGAGTGTGGTCCCGGAGCAAGGCCCCACCAGATCGGTGCTTCCACTGCCCACCTTCCCCTCTTCAGACAGGAGGTTCGGCCCCACCGCCTGGGCAGGGAACTAGCTGTCGTTTGAGTCAGGTGGTTTTACAGTCGGGCTCTGATGTGCGTCCGCTGCCCTTATTAGCCATATCTTCGGGTGCTGTATTTCCTTTTCTCTGGCATATGGTCATGTTTTAGAAGCCATATTACATGTTTTGATAACACTCACCCTGGGAATAACCTTGCCTGACCCAAGACCGCAGGAACCAAAACACCAGCGCCCTTAGCTTCCCGAAAGGGGCACCGAGGGACGTTGACACCTGACAGGTGCCTCTCGCGGACCGGCGGCGTCTCACAGGAGCACCGTGGGCCCCCAAGTTAGAGAAGAGTGGCCGCCACCCCTGGTGTCGCATCCCTGGCAGAAGTGCTGTGCGCTAGTGGTGCTTCCCCTGCTTTAGGGTGACAGCTCCGGTTGTAACAAACCCTACTTATTCCACCAGTTTGTCTTTTTTGAGGCACTGCCATTTCCAAAATAAAAAAAAACCCCAAATCCAAAACGACTGTGCTACCGAGTGGCATTAGCTCGATCCCTCACACTTCCAGAGCTACGGAGTCTGATGCACAGGTGCATTTTAGGTTCTGCCCCATGTGACTAGTTCTTGGCCAAAACGTTTGGGGGGATCATCCACTAGGACCCACAGCATTCTTGGAGCTCTGGCCAGCCAGCCGGTGGCGCTGTGGCGCTAGAGACGGATGAGTTCCCGCATGGAGGTCCCAGTAGTCTGAGGCTGAATGTTGCGGAGAGCAGCACACACACCCCCACACCTCTCCCCCCCCCCCGCCCACCCGGAAGGGTGGTGCAGGGAGAGCGGGCTTGTTTCTGGCTGCCTCCCTGACTATTCTTAGACATCCTAGAGCCACAGCCTCAGAATGGGACTCAGTTAAAGTGGATCTCATGTTGAAAGACCAGAGAAACTTAAGGGCGTTCCTACAAGTAGCCCTGGCTGCGACAGGCCATAGAAAGTGGACTGATACCATCTGCTGAAGTTGGCCCATCTCCCAAGTCAAGGCACCAGTGGTGCCAAGGGTGGAAGCTTGAGGGGCTCACGGGTTGGTCCCTGAGGCCCTGCCGGTAGGGCAGGGGTAGATGGAGGTGAGAGCCTGCTTTGCAGGAGCCCACCTTGGGCCCACGGAGGTGGTGACTGGCTTAGCCTCAGCAATGTTTCTAGAGAGAGCGGACGATGCTGAGCTTTGGGCATGGTTTGTGGCATATGATGCGTCAGGCTCCGAGTTAAACAGAAAAGGTCTCATGTAGTGGAAGGAACATGAAACAGAAGAGTACTTGGGCTTCCGATTTCTTTCTCCTCTCAGTTTTGTGAAAAAACAATTTGCCCCAGATTCAACAAGCAAATTTAAAGTATCTTCAAAATTAAATCTTTTCTTTGAGACCAAATGATTTTCAGGATAAAATTGTGAACCTTTACTGAAAGAAATGATCTGATCAGAGACTTTTTCCAGCCAAATGTTCGTGCTTCCCCGAGGGACACACAGGTGTTCCAGCAGCTGTCACCACTTCAACAGGCCGGGCGCAGAGTCCCATGGGAAAATGACTTGCCAAGCAAAAAATGAGTATCTATCCGTTATTTTCTTTTCAAATGGAATAAAACAATTTCTTCTGTGAAGGACAGCTGATTCTTTTCTTCTTTGGGGGTTGGTAATTCAGAATTAAAAGACAGAAGAGAGATGTCTGAGGTTACCCCAACAGGGGAACAGAGTAGTAACCGCCATTGCCTCACTAAAGGTGTGCACTGTGCGCTTGGAAGTCATTTTATTGGGTGAACAGGAGATAGCGTGAAGCTGGTTTCCTTTTTCCAGTCAGGCGAGTAACACTCCCATTTCACTCCAGGGAGACAAAGCTGTAGGTACCCAGCAGAAGCCTCAGGGTCACCCAGCGCAAGCCAGCCCAGCTGAGAGCTCACCACAGCCCCCTCCCGGAATATTCTTCCTTTAAACTGTCTCAGTTCGTCCTGAAGACCTGGGCTGAGGGACAATTCTGTGGGCCCTGAGATGACTCACAGGGGATTCTGATACTTTTCTTCTTTCATTTTCTTGAGAGATAATTGACATAGCACTGTGTAAGTTTAAGTTGTAAAGTTTAATGATTTGATTTCTACACTCCATCGTATGTTACATCCCTAGTACTTATTTACCCCATGTCTGGAGGTTTCTACCTTTTGACCCCCTTCATCTAATTCCCACCTCCATCCTTTCCCTGTGTAACAAGTCTGATCTTTTTGAGTCTTATTTTAAATTCCACAGAAGTGAGATCACACAGTATTTTGTCTTTGACTTCATTTAGTACAATGCACTAAATGTCAGTCCATGTTGTAGTGCATTTATATGTGCGTGCGTGTGTGCGCACGCATGCGTACACAGCTTTATCCTTCCGTTTTCGATGGACACAGGTTGTTTACATGTCTTGGTTATTGTAAATAATGCCTATATGAATATATCTGCAGATTTCTCTTCAACATAGTGTTTTAATTTCCTTCAAATATATTCCCAGAACTGGTATTGTTGGGTCATGTGGTAGTTCTATTTTTAATTTTTTGAGGATCCTCCAGACTTTTCCATAATGGCTGTAGCAGTTACAGCTCACCAGCGATGCGCAAGGATCCCCATTTCTGCAAACCTTTGCCAGCATCTGTTGTCTGTTACTTTGGATGACAGCTATTGTAATATTCTGGAGAATCATCCTGTGTGCTGGATAGGATTGTGTATATCCTCATCTGCTCTGTTGGATGGAATGTTCTGTAGATGTTAGGTCCATTTGATCTAAAAACACGGTTTTAGTTCCACACTTTTTTCCTTTCTGGATGATCTGTCATTGGTGGAAAAGGGGTTATTGAAGTCTCTTAGTTGTTGAACTGCCCAGTCAGATGTTAGTATTATATACACATGTATATATGCACATAAATGTATATATTTGTTGATGATTCTCTCTTCTTGATGAACTGACACCTCTCCCCGCCCCCCCCCGCCCCCATCCTTATGTAAAGACCAAAGTTAGTTTCGTCTGGTGGTACACCCATTGTTTTTGATTCCACTTGCCTGGAGTATCTTTTGCTACCCCTTCACTTTGAATCGGTGTGTCCTTAGAGCTGAGTATCTTGTAAATGACATACAGTTGGGTCTTGTTTTCTGATCTCCCCAGTAACTGCCTTTTTTTAAGAATCAATCCATTAACATTCAGAGTAGTTACTGATAGGTAAGGACTCACTAATACCACCTTACTATTTTCTGGCTGTTTATAAGTCCATTTTTCTTTCTTGCTTTATAAGTTGGTAATTTCCCATAGTAGTATACTTTGCCTTCTCTTTATATTAGGTGGATTTTTTCCTTTGGGATTCCATGAGGTTTACATAAAGCATCTTCTAATAGTATACTATTATAATAGCATAATTTTAACTGTTAACAATTCACAATTTTGATCCCATACTACAAAACTATCCTTTATACTCTTGCATTTTTGACACCATTTAAATTGTGTATCCATTAACATTATTGAGGGCTTCCCTGGTGGCCTAGGGGTAAAGTCTCAGTGTTATCATTACTGTGGCCTGAGTTCAATCCCTGGCCAGGAAGCTAACCCACTTGGCACAGCAGACCTGTCTCCCCACTGCTCCCCTTAGCAGTGTATTTCAGTGGATCCACCTGTTTGGCTCCTCACTGTCTCTGGTGAATCCTCTCACCCTCTGCATCTCTGGCCTACACCTCTGTTCTTCTAGGCCAAAAAAAACACAACAAAACAACAAAAAAACCACCCACGAAACTCTAGCTACTTTTAACATTTTGCCCTTGAGTTCAGCATTAACACTTGGGTATTCTAGGGTATTCTAAATACAGCTCTGTGCTTACATTTTATTAGTGTGTTGTCTTTTCATGCTTTCAAGCTATTCATTACCTTCCTTTCGGTTCATCTTGAATTTTCTTTCTTATAATGCAGGTGAGTGGTGATGAATCCTCTCTTTTGTTTATTAGGTAAAGATTTTATTTCACTAAATCCTGAAGGACAACTTTGCTAGGTATAGTATTCTTATTTGGAAGTTTCTTTTAGCACCCCAAAGACATCATTCTATCCTTTCCTGAACTGTAAGCTATGGGGTGAGGAATCCACTGGTAACCTTATGGCACTTGCCCGACTACAAGAAAATTGTTTTTCTCTTGCAGATTTTAAATTTGTCTTTAGCTTAGACAATATTATGTGTCTTGGAGAAGAATGTTTTGAAGTTTTACAGGAATCATTCATCTTCGTGTACTTGGGTATCGAATTCTCTCCCCATGTTTGAGAAGTCCTCAGCCATTATTCCTTTAAATATGCTTTATACTCCTTTGTCCCCCTCTTCTTCTAGGACCCTAATAATATGTACTGATTTTCTTTGGGTAGTGTTTCAGAAGTTCCATAGGCTTTATTCCTTTCTGTTATTTTTCTGTTGGTGCTTTTCTAATTGTGTAGTTTCAGTTGACTTTTTTTTTTTTTTTGCTCCCTGATTCTTTTTAACTCTGCTGCTGAAGCTGCCTATTGAAGTCTTCTGTCATTGTAATCTTCAACTCCAGAGTTCTTTTTAAGGTTTTCTCTTGAGTTTGCTTTGTATTGTTTTCCTCATTAATTTGTATTCTCCTGTAGCCTGAGCTTCTGTAGAATAATTATTTTTAATTACTTGTCAGGCACATCCTCGATTGCCATTTCTTTGGAGCTAGTTATAGTGGTTTCTTGTATGCCTTTGGTGGAGACATGGCTCCTTCATTCTTTGCAATAACTGGTACCTCATGGAGGTGCCTGCACTTGAAGCAGCGATCACCTGCTCCAGACTGTGTGGCTGATTTTGGTAATGGAAGCTTCCAGATGTGGACAGAGGCACACTGGGTTGTGCTGTCAACCTGGGTGTAGTGATTTAGGGCACCAAGGGTAATGACAGGTTGCAGCATTGGGTCCAGTGGGAGTTTGATGAAGGACAACTTTGCTAGGTGTAGTATTCTTATTTGGCATCAGGCCACTGGTGTCCATAGTATTGGCAGCGTCGTGGTTATTGAAGAGCATTGCAGAGGGTCCATGGTGTCCACCAGGGCTACTGAGCTCCCACAGTGCCTGAGACCAGAAGCTCAGGCATCAGGGTAGCAGCAGTGGTGGCTCTGCCAGTGGTGAGCTGGGGGGTCCAGCTACAGGTGTCTATAGTGGCAAAGCCGCTAGCAGACACCCTTGCAGTGAGGGTGGTCAGGGCTAACTAGGCTCACTGTCCTCAGAGTGGGTCTGGTGTTGGGGTGCTCTCCTATGGCCTCACACTCCACCCCGGAGCTGTGCAGGTTCTCGGCTGGAGGGGCCAATCACCAGTGGGCACGCTGTCGGTTAGCAGCAGGCAGGCCGGTGCGGGGTGGGCCGGGCATGTGGGTGTGCGGTTCAGAGGGCCAGTTCCAGATGGTGCTGGCCAGTGAGGCAGGACCTCACCTGGAGCTGCCTACCCCCTCCACACATCTGTGCAGCAGTGCAGGCCAGTGACAGGTGTCAGGCTGGTGCCACAAAGGAGCAAAGCTGGAGGGGTAGCGCCCACCAAGCAGACTGTCAAATAAAGGCACCTAGGCTGGCATCTTGCACGAAGGTTGCAGATGAGAGCTGGGTTCCCACTGTAGGAGAGACGTTATGTTGCAAATAGGACAAACTAAAATGAAGCCTGTGATGCTGAACTGGAATCCGACGTAGTAGCAGGAACTCGTGTTCTCGCACATCGTATACGTAGGTGCAGCTGTGGAACGTGGGTGTCTGTGAGTGAGGAGACCTACAATTATTTCCCAGCTTTCGAGCGGCAGAGAAAGCCTAGAAGCAATGATATTCCAGCAGCAGGGGGCTACATGGTACCCGGATCTTGGTTTCTAGATTCCACTCTCCAAGTAAGAAAGTAGGAATCCTCAAGCAAGTGGCTGATCTGGTACTAGGACGAGGAGACGATGAGTGTGAGATCTTGCCAGAAAGGAAGGAAATGTTAAAAAAAAAAAAAAAAGGGGGGAGGGACTTTTCAAAAAAAAAAAAAACAAAACACAGAGTCAACCTGAAGGAACTTCTAATGGGCAGAGGTGGAGAAACCTGAGGAACAAAGTGCTGACAGCATTAAGTAAAATGCAGTCCCCGAGTGCATGGCCTGGTCAAGTGGCAAGAGGGCGCGGCTCTTCCTCACCGCAGGCGGCCAGTCAGCAATTGCAGAAAACAGGCAAAGCTGGTGACAGTTGTTGCAAACTAACATAAGTGGGTGTGGGCAAAAGGCTGAGAAAACTGGATCCTCTGTCTCCCCACAGCACTCCTGTCCATTGCAAAGGGCAAAGCGGGAACTTCACACTGGAGACGCTTAGCCAAGGGATCCGCGGCCGCAGCGCCTGCACGTGGACAGCCTGGAGCCCACGAGCGCTGAGTGCATTTCTGGGGCGCCTGCTGCAGGGCGCGCTCATCCGGTCCCGGAAGGGAGCAGACAGGCGCGCTGGGCAAACTGGTCACTCGTCTCCAGCAGCACCTCTCAGACTAGGCTAGAGGAGCCGTTAGCGAAGTGAACGCCTCCACGTGACGTGGGGCCCGGGGCTGAATCCTAGCGCAGGCCCAGACGAGGGGGAAGGCAATTCGAGCCAGGAATGAAACAGCACCTAATCAAGCTCTGGGTCTGATGGCGACACTGCGCTTAGGGAAAGCCTTAGGGAAAGCTGGGTGAGGAGTGGCAGACGCCTCAGCTTCTCTGTCGAATACTCAGGTAGTCAACGCAGCGGAGCCAGCTAGCGCAGCTGTGACCTGCCTGGCAGAGCCCAGGCGGGTGGCTCATGTCCGAGACTCTCAGACCTGGGCTCGGCTGGCTAAGCCGTGTGGGGTCCTCGGCAGTGGACACTTGAGGTAGGAGGGGAGGCCTCTCCCAGCATCCGCTGCCCCGCCATTGCTAGCCCCCTCTCGGTCATGCCTCAGGTGCCTATCTGGAACCTTCTTTTGCAGAAGAATGTGCATTTCTCGTCAGTTTCACAGTTAGATGACACCCTGACCCCTGCAAGGGACCGGACAGGCACATGGGAGTGGGCTGGAGCCATCCAGCTGGCCAGAGGGCTCCAACTGACAAATCATTCTTGGTTGGTGCCAGACACAGAATCAGCTTGAAAACAAGAGAGCCTCGAGCAAGGCACCCATGGGAGCTGACTAGGAAATCGCAATGAATTGCTTCTGAGTAGCTGCAGCTGTGATTGGGGTATTTATAGCCACAGGACTCGGCCGGCTTTCCAAACCCGCTAATAAGCCTCGCTGGAGCCAGCAAGTGAAGCCAGCGCGGAACGTCAGCTTTTAATTGACAGCAAGAATGTGCCGAGCTGGGAGCTGGCCGACAGGGCAAATCAGAGCAAGAGAATACTTTCCACTGCGAGTTTAGGATGGTTTTTCAGACCTTTCGCTTTTGAAAGTAAAAATCCATTCTAGTAAATGTCTTTGCGCTCTAACTCAGTATTACCTATGCTTTTTGGGTTAAAAAAAATTATTTCATCTCCTAAACTGCAAAGATAAGTAGAATCTAACAATAGTAGGTTCCAACAACCCCCACCCCCCAGTGCCCACACTCTGGTGCGCGTCCTGGGAGGGGCTGAGTCACGTGGCACGCAGGAGCAGCCTCACGGCTGATGTGGGGCCCAGACTGCGGGCTGCTTCCTCAGAGGTCGGGGCGCCCCAGGAGGGAGGCCTCGGAGCGGACAGGGACGAGGCGGCGGGACAGCGCCTCGGTGGTTTTCTCGGCTGCGCCTCGTTTAGCGGGGATGTGGCGGGAAGGGACTTGGGAGCAAGGGGACAAGTGGTGTCAAACATGACAGAGGCTGGAGTACACAGGAAAAGCCAGTCCGTCTTTACTGTAGTGAGTGCAGGATACAAAGAGTTTACAACAATCTCTAGCATTTTCTTAACCATTTGATAAAAAGTTCACTATAGTATTTTTTTGTATCATGAAGAAAAAACAACACATTCAGGGAAAAATTGAGATTCACTTATTTTGTTTAAAAGGTTCATCTCAAGGATGGCAACAAAGTCCAGCTTGTGCCGCCAAACGGTTTTACGTGATCAAACCGCGTACAGCTTCTTGTGTGAACTGTTGACTACAAACATTACCAAATACATAAATCTCTTTTAAAAAAGCCATTTTAAATATAGCAAAGCAGTGTCTTCTTGCACAGCAAAGTGAAGAAAGTTTCTACAGAGAAATAAAAGTTTTACATTTGTAAAATCTCTTTCACATTCTAATCATCTAAGCTGCTTATGACCCAATGCCAGGAGTTCCCTGGTTCCCTATTTACTATGTATTTCTTGTGCGCATGATGGTTAATACAGAAAACATGTTAATGCTTTATCAGTTGTCCTTAGTTAAAGGAAACAGTAAACCCCATATTGTTCTTTAGAACAAACCCCTGATTTCGTCTCTAACGCAATGGACAGAATTAGGGCTCAAAAGGTGGAGTTTTGGCCGGACCGTCTGTAGACACCGCCGCCCACTGCCCCCTGCCGCGGGGCGCTGGGCCGTGCACCTGAGCCCGGGTTGATGCTCTGAGCTTTTTTTGTTTTTGTCTTTTAGTAATAAAATACTTCATCTGAAGGGATAAAGTTTTCTTGTGATGGTGTCATACAAAACACGTAAGTCTAAAAGGGTAGGAAAAGTAGGTTGCACAATGCACACCGTTAAGTGTCTTCCCCACTGAGTTGGTTTCCACCAGGAGATGTGTGTGTGTCGTACGTGATGCCTGGGAGAGGCGTGTCTGTCAGGCTGACATGCTCCGGGTCACGCTGGGCATATGGGAAAAGGATTAACAGTCAGATATTCAGTTCCTGAAAATGGAATACATTGTTGCTTGGTCAGTGTAACTGAAATACAAACTCCGAGCCTTGTGTAATATTACTTTAGAAAACAGTAGTTATACTGATTATAAACCTGCATAGAAAGAAAGACTATTGAGATACAGTCAGAAAAGCCATCGCATAAGGCACACAAGAAAATAGACAGTAAATGTGAATGTGGTAACTCCTATCCAAGGCAGCAGAAGTTCATGAGCATGCATAAATAACAAAGACTCACTCAACACTTTCAAAGCTATAAGCGGTTTACAAAGTGGTAAGGATTATCTTCGAAATTCAGTGTCGGGAGACTGTCTTGTTTCAATTAGGTGTGACCTTCTGAAGAAATGTGCCTGCAAAGAGTTCAGTAAAGCACATTTTAAAGAAAAACAAATCCTTTCTAAGTAAGAGCCAAATGTCTATGGGGGGGGGGGGGGGACGTGTCCATCAGGACCTACTAGCCAAACTGTCATTAAAACAAACTTCCATTTTGCAGCTGTGAATGTCACAGGTAATCCTGTACCTAATACCCAAGTGTCAGTCAGGAAACCTGGCTGATGATTTGCCACAAATAGCATATGATGAAAATGTCAAAAGGAACGTAATTTAAGGGGGAAAACAAATGTAAAAAATTGTAGGTAGCTGCTCAGTATTAGGTTGAAAGTATAAAACAGCAGCAGTTTTTAAACCCTTATTTTCTCAGGAAAAGGAGTATTTAAAAATCTATCGCCAGATTTTTAGATAGATGTACGTGACTTTGAATTTCGATCACGGCACAAGCCCAGGAAACAGATGACCTCGCTGCGCCACCGGGTCGTCCCCGTTAGCGTAAGGCCTTGTTCGGAAGCTACGCTGCGGCGGCACCTCCGAAGGGACGGTGAGTTGTGCGGGGGCCGCACCCCTCGAGGTTCTCTCCCCACACGGCTGCGTCATTTCGCCGCAGAGCGCGCGTGATGCCAGAGCTAACCAGCTGCACCATGTGTTTAGAGGGGCAGGAAAAAGCAGCCCTTCCCCATGATTATTTCTCTTCAATCATTTACCACTTATAAAACCTTTGTGCTCATCTACTATTTTGCCATTTCTCTAATATTAAATCAGGTAAGCTTTTTCTACTATACGCTTTTTCCTCACAAAAGGCAAGTTTTAGATAATGCCTTATAAAATCTTACAACACATTTTATATTTATGCAGGATGAACTTAACACCAATTTTTTTTGCCACTTTGCTATTTATGTACACATATAAAATATATAATGATGCTCAACCCATACAGCACAAAGAGTACACTGTAACATCACACACTCACCACCAGTGAGGGGAGAAACCCCTGTATACAATCCTCTGGAAAAACTGGGCTAATAATTAAAATTCAAAGTACAGTATATTTAACAAAATAGTAAATATTAAACAGTGAATACTCTACTTATTAAGGACCTCGCCTTTTCCCCCCCAAATTGGCGGCAATCCACAAAAATAGACTTTTTAATCTGGTGACCATACAATACGTAGGTACTTACATCAAAGGTGATAATATATTTAAGATGCTATATACACATATAGAGTTTGGCTCAACTTTTAATTTACATATAGAATAATAAGTGTTCATGGCTTTTTTTTTCCAAGATTCGGCTTGCAAGGTATTTTTTTTTTGTTTCCCCTCTTAAAATAAAACTAAAAAGTTAAAACAAGATAAAGCTATTCTCTTTAAAAAAAAAAAGTTACAACATACAGCTTTGGCTTATATAAATAATTCATAGCAGAATGTGTTCAAAAGTAGTGAATATAATTTTATATATAGTCATCAATTCATAAGGGTGTTTTCTTTCATATAAAATATACATGAGCTAAAATCAGTTTAATTTTTAAGATATGAATGTAAAAAGAAACTTCTGACATATTCCAATTATAACTTAATATATTAATTTATTTTGTTAATGCTCTATATTTCTAGGCTAGTATTTTCTGAATATCTCATGCGTGTTTTCTAGTCTCTCTTTATTAGCTAAAGATCACTTCTTTGACCCAATACATTTTTGCACGTGCAAAACAGTTATGTGTGGGGTTTTTTTCTTTTTTTTGTTTGTTTTTAGTATCAACAGCCCTTTCCCATGCACCCCTTTGCAATAGAGACCCATGCCAGGTTGGGTAATTAATATAAATGACTTTATGTACAGTATTGCTTTCTTGGTTCCTGCTTTTCTACTGCTCTGTTCTACAAAGCATTTTTCTTAAGTAACTACAGTCACCGCACAGTTAAATAAAACGAGTAGGGGGCCCTCTAGATTTCTGCAAGCTAGTGTGGGAGAATTACATACGGGTACATGTTTCTCTGCAAAAACTGGTTATCTTATGAAACAAGTAGTCCGAGGAAGTGCCAGACTAGACTCTGCCTATGGGGCGCTTTGTTTGCCACGGGATGCACGTCTGCAGATCCACAAGGAGTTTGCAGGTAAGTGCCTGATTCTGTGTATGCAACACACACGCACACACACGCACACACACTCTCACACCCACATACATATATATGTAAAGGGATATATATGTATGTACATATAAATATGTTTAACTCATGTTCTTATTTACCAATTTAGATATGTAGGGCAGTTCACTGCAGTAACACAAATTGCAAACACCGGCCGGGAGCCTTAGGTCACCCACGCGTCCATCCTCATCCGCTTCACGGAAGGGCTTTCTCTGTCCTCAGCGTTCGGCGGTCGGCCAAGCACAATCGGGGAATGGAAGTCACCCCGCGGATCCTCCCGGTCACTGCCATCATAGGAGCTGCTTGAGCTGCTCAGACTGTCCACAGGGGAGCGCCCCATTTCCTGCCGGGGCTGGGCCTGGGGCTGGGGAGGTTGCGGCGGCGGCGGCTGCTGCTGCTGTGGCTGCTGCTGCTGCGGCTGGAAGCCTGATGGGGTCATTCGATCCCGGGGAGGTGAAATTGGTTCTGACTTAATGTTGATGTTTTGGTTGGTATTAATGGATAAATTCGAACCCTGAGATAACTGCCCTCCAGCACTGAAAGAAAAAGGGAGAGAGGCTCAGGGCTCTGTGAATGCATCTGCGTAACTGGCTATCACAGGTACGGACTGGAAAAGCCCAGGGTCGGAAACTGTCACAGTCCCCCACGACCCTCTCAGTCACTGCCTACCTGCTCGTCACAAACAGAGCCAGGAAACCAGCACAGCAGAAACCATTAGTGACCAGATGTCCCTCCTGGCTTGGGACTTCTGTGGCTGAAGCACCAGAGTCTCCAAGTCTGAGGTTGTGCCTGGAGCAACTCAGGGAGGAGCAAGTTTGCAGCCTCCATTCTGCTTCCCCGTTTCCTCGGTTTCTTCTGTCTTGGCCCTGTGACAGGCACATCACCTCACCTATTCTCACAGCAACTCTCTAAGAAGTCATAACACCCCACTTTCCAGATGAGGAGACAGCCTCTGAAGGCTGACTTGCTGAGAACAGTGCACCAGGAAGGCTTCACCACCCCCACCCCTCGCCCGAGCTTCAAGCCAAGTCAATGCCGCCTGCTTTCATGGGGCTATTTTTGCTGTTTATTTAGGATGTTCGGCACAGGCCCGAGGGGTGAAACCTGACTGTGTAGCAGACATTTCCCTGACATAACTTACAAGAAGACTACCAGCAAAGCAGTAGGCACGATGGAGTTATTTCAGAATTCAGGAGGCAAAAGGGCAGGGAGCTGGGTGGGCCTCATGCGCTGAGCAGCAGCCAACCCTCATGGGGGCCAGAGGGGCCTCCTGCGCTGACCCGCTTCTGGGACGTGCTTCTCCGCCTGAGTGCCGCTGCTACATTCCCACACTGTGCATGGGGAAGCTCTTTAGTGGATCTTTAGTGAGATCAGCGTGTGAATGGGCTGGGGTCCGCACACGAACCCCCTGTATTCTGATGCATACACAGCTACCCAACCCCAACCCCTCCTCCTCTAAGATTCAGGGAGAAAGCACAAGACAGAGCTCATTCTTCTGTTCCCTCCGTTGATGTTCACCACAGTTTAAAAAAAGGGGTGGGGGGTAAAGGTGAGCCCAATGTTTGGGCATGAGGAGGAACAGATGAGGGACGTGTGTGTCGTGGTACCCGCAGACACTAAGTCTCTGCCTCTGTTATGTCCAGATAGAGAAGACCTGCTCCCTGAATCTCTTCAAGAAATGCCTGCTTTGCTCAGTATCCAAGCTACTATCTAGAGCTACGCAGAGAAAAGATTTTCTACAAACACTTGTGCCTCATGAAAAGCTCACTGCAAGATAATGCACGCGAAAGTCAACAGAGCAAAAACCTGTAACTGACAGGAAAAGAGAATGCACAGGCTGGGGCTAGAGAGCTGGGGGACTCCTCAGTTACTCACACCAAAGAGCTGAGGGCTGCTTGGCCTAAATGGTGCTGCTGCCAGGCTGACACCGGCCCCAGAGACAGCATTCCTGGAGAGTTGAAGCCCTGTAGGGCTGACAGGTCTGCGCTAGTCAGTGAGTAATCTGAAAAGAAAAGAAAAATATTGTCCATGTGTGGAATGAATATAAAATCCAATTTTTAAATAGTAGTTTCAAAAGTTCCTAGGTTGAGGTAGGCTAGATAGTTCTTAACATAAAGTAACATAATAATGGGTCTAGAAACCACAAAAATTTTTCTTTTGGGGTGTTTATAGGACCTAGTTATTTTAATTGTCTGGGTTTACTTTAATAAATTTCAATTTTATACTGAATTATTACAGTTTGTTTCACAAAAAAGTTAAAATACTCTTCCTAGACTTGTAAATACAAATATCTAAAGGCCATCACTGAAGACTGGTCCTAGACACTTGTTATTTTAAATAAAATGCCCAGTACTACTCTCCTGAACAAAGAGAAGCACCTCAACTCACCCAGACTGAGCCCGGACCCGCAGTTTTTAATATTCTTGAGTTATAAGGAGAACTGTAAAACATAGCACACCCCTTCTCATGGGGTGCCACGCTGAATGAGACTAAATACATCATCATACAATGAATTAACTGTGCTTGTTCAGTTGTGACAGATCTTCGGCTGGTTGCACCCAAAATAATTTCAAGTTCATAAAAAACTAAGATTATGTCAGATTTCATCTTACATGAATGCTTTAGTAACAATCACTCTGACAAAGACTTAGGACCTCAATTATGATCCACAGTTATTCCAGTTCATCATTAACACTTTTCCATCTAGTTCTAAAAAGAGGTGGCAAAACCCTTTTACTTTTAACTTCTTTTTCATGTCCTAAGAGAGGTGTGTAAAGAAGCTGGTCTTCCTAGTGAATTATTTTTAAAAAAGAAACTGAGCTGAAACAGCACAGTTGGTGCTTTAGGACCCTATACTTCCCTCATTCTCATGCTCTAAGGTCACCCATTTATCCACCCACCCAGAAGTGGGGACAGGAGGCCCACATACTGATGCCCCACAGTAGCCACCCCCCGCCCCAGTCACAACCCTCCTCTTGCCTCTAGGTCCTCCCCACTACCTCACTGCTCGTTCACGTGGGTGTCCAATTCTGACATCCAACGTGATCCAACTGACTCCTCTTTCCCTTTAAGCCTGATCCTCTTTAAACAGTCGCCAGCTAAATAAATGCACTGACACGCGCCCTGCTCCTCGCAACAGCAACCTGTGGGCGCTGCACTTGCGGCCGCTCATCCCCACCACCACCCAGCCCTGGCAGTTCTGCCTACTGTCTTGCCAAGCCCGCCCCAAGCCTCACCATCTCCACTCCGGTCCAAACATCAACAAGTGTATTACACGGACAACTCCAGTAACCTCTTCTGTGGTGTCCTCGTATTCACTTGTGCCCCTACGCACAGTGCAGTCTAAGTCATCTCACAACAACAAATACACAGTTCATGACACTCTCTCCCTAAACCTTTTCATGGCTTCTCCACAACGGTCCCAAGATAATGTTCAGAATGCTCAGCATGGCTTATAAATCTCTCTCCTGCTCGAGGTAAACAGAGGCAGCCATGCTCCTGCTGCTGCCTCATCTTTGAACTCTCTGCAATACTCTCCCTACTCTGCCTGGCTGAAAATGAATGCCCCCTACTTGAGCTGGAAGCTTAAATGCAGCCCTTAAGTTCTCCCCAGGGCTGGCTGTCCGGTGTCTTTCTCCCCTGACAGACCATAAGTTCCACTTTAACCACGTAGTCCTATGTTTCCAGCGCCAGGCACGGCGCCTGCACATGGCAGGTGCCCCCTAACAGACACGCGTTAAACGGAGGTCTGAGTAAGTCTGTGAAACTGAGCGTGTGCTCACGGATGGGCATGAGGAGGCATCTGTAGGATTCCTTCATATAGAAATAATTTACTTTTTGAAAAATGTTGTTCCTTTACCATCTCCAGTGATTATTGTGTATGATGTCTAGAATGTTACAGAAAGGTAGGTGATCAAGGACACACGTTTTAAAAAGTGAATTGATAAATGCATTAAAGATAGTATGATAAAATAGAATAGGTGCTCTGAGAAAGAGATTAAAGACTAAAGAAGTAATGAAACTAAAAGCGAAGTAAGTAATAGAAGAGAATCTGACCATATTCCTGTTTGGTAATTCCTTCTGGGCTTCTAAGCCAATGGAATTTTTTTAAAACAGGTACAGTGGAGTTAGTCAGTATACTGAAAAACCTGTCATGAAATGCCCAGTAAACGGTAACTTCGACACTGAGTTCAAGTCCCACCTTCTCAGCAGGCAGGCACTTCCCTGAACAGTCCAGCTAGTGCATTTCCCTCCTCCCACACCTTCTCAAGTCTCAGAGCATAAACTGGTAACCTCAGCTTTTGAAGGGTTTCCGCTTCCTACGGACCGAGCTGTATGTCCCGTCTCCTTATCAAGAATAAACTGAGGAGAAAGATCCGCCCCCCACAGAGCCCGCGATGGGAGCACTGCAACAGTGTCTGAATGCATGATCCTCGGCGCTACTCTAAATTTGCAAGTGAGGGAACAGGATTTTTTTCATATTGATTGTAGGGAAAGGCAGTGAGCATTTCCTAAAAGACAAAACTCAGAAATTTTTCCTGTTTTAAAAGAACGACTTAGAATTACAGCAGCAGTTGAATGTATCAACTGCTGGACGCCCTCAGGGAGTGTCAGACAGCAGTCTGAGCGCGCCATCTACAAGCCTTTGCCCCAGTCTAAAATTACATGATCTTTATTACATTCTCCTGGTAAGAATCACGATTAAGTTCCCTGCACTGTGGTCTCTGCATAATTGGCAAGGTATAATTTAACTACTTCCCTCTTTTCTGCCTTTGAATCATCAGATATTTAGCTCAACGGGCGAGGGGGAACCTCATGTGCTCTCTGTCACTCCTTGAACGGCAAAACTAAGGAACCCTGTGTGCCAGGATTCTCCACCCAGCTCCCTTGGCTAAACATACCTCCATCCCTGCTGCATATTTGAACTTTCCTAACATGCCTCCAACCCCCTCCCTGCCCACCCCCCACCCCCTGGCCATAGGGCATTTTAAGATGTAATATCCAAAGACACGCAGAGGGCTGAGAACAAGTAGGGTTCTGCTCTCCAAGCACAAGCAACAGAAACCAAACGGGCAGTGGCACGGAGATAAAGCCCCCGCCCAGCACAGCTAAACACTTGCTGCAGCCCGGTCTGGAGCGCCAAGAGAGTCACATCTGCCCAGAGCAGGTTAGCACAGCATGGAGGGAAGCCCCTTCGCAAAGCCTTCCAGAGTGAGACACTGCGTAATGAGAAGCTACACAGAAAATGCCTCAGCAACAGGTCACTACGCTCCTGGTTCTGTGCAGGCCCTAATTCTGGTAACAGCGGATTGTCTCTTAGTTATGGGGATGGCAAAAGGCCTTGACAGGGAATCACCCCATCATTAAGGTAGTTTCTGTAAATATTTTTTCAAGGTTATCATATTTTTTAATGTATCTGAATGTGAATCTAAAACACTGGAAGTTATTTCAAATGTGCATGTATTTCCAAAATCACCAAGGCACATGCTGATCCCCAAACAAAAAGAAAGCCCGAGCAGGCGCGAGCCGCCCTACCGGCGTTGTAGGCTGTGGGCATGGCCGAGTACACGAGCCCCTGTGGCGGCAGGCTGGGGGTGCTCACGGACACGACCGGGGTGGCGAGAGGCTGAGTGGCTTGAGAACTGCTTATCCTCTGGGTATTCTGTGAGAGCAGAAGAAAGGAGAACTGTTACCATGTGGGTATTTGTGTTCAGACTTAATATTCTAAAATTAACATTTAATTTAAAGGTGACATTTTTCACAGTTTTATGATGTGAATGTTATTTCCTAAAGCAGTGATCATGTGAAACCCTTAAAAATACTAATGGGAATAACTAAATAATTAATTTTACAGGACATATTTTACATTCATTATTCATTTCCCCTTATCTTTTCCATACAGAGTTTACTGATGTCAGAGACACAGCCTTCAATAGAACCTTCACTGTGAGCTTTAACACTGGATGTGTTAACACAAGGACGTGATGGCAGTACAAATAATACCAGGCTATCCTAAATAAAATTTGTGTAGGTTTTAAAAATCCAAGGATAGCAAAGGCGATCTGTATATAGTGTGTTTACAAGTACATGAGTGCAGGACTCAGAATCACTTTTATTTACGGCATGTTCATGTGAACATGCTCTAAGTCACTGCTATTGAAGCACAGCTTTATGTAAAGTGCTTATTAACCTGCAGCTGACGCTGGCCTTCCTCATTCATTCATTCATTCATTCTCTCTCTCTCTCACACACACACACACACACACACACACACACACACACACACACACCACACACGTGCGCACGTTTTCCAGTTAGTTTTTTTTAAACAGCAGTTTTGGTCACAGAAAAATTAAAGGGAGGCTACAGAGATTCCCCATATACCCCCTGCCCGTATCTGCACAGGCATCATTAACATTCCCACCGACCTATCTTGTAGCAGCAGCTTCAGTCTGCTGACTTCTTCAAGGAGAGGCCCAGAGTAGATAAGCTACTGAATCAAGGGTTTCTGAAGGTCTGTGAATGGAGCAATATCCATGCTTATGGACTGACTGCACCTACACAGTATCCCTTCCACACTGGGAATGGATTTTTAAAAAAATCAACTATTGAGTAGTTGATTCAGCTTAAGGCAGTCACTGACCTCTGTGTTAGGGATATGACAGATCAGTTTTCCACCATGCTGGCTCAAGGGAAAACGTCAAAACTAAGGATCAAAGGAACCGAACGGACTCTCTGTTCCACGTGGTCAGTACACAAAATGGCTCGGGTACAACTCCAGGGCTACCTTTTTCTAAAAGAAGTTATAGCCTGATAACTTATGTTTGGGGTCTAAATCATATCAATGAAATAATTTGGCATCCTTGAGATTACAGTGTTAGAATGTGATTGTTTTCTCAATCAGCATTTTCAGAGAATAATCAGATGAAGTCTTTGGCAAGATCTAGATATTTGAAAATTGACCAGATGTCAGTTTACTTTTTAGTTTGTATTTTCTAGCCAATGTTAGAAAGACCATGTAGTATGTAGATGAACAGCTGGGAATTCTGTTCCAGATTTACCATCTAGGAAAAATCATTAATGTCTTCCCAGTCTCTCTGTGAAGCAGGGAAGGAAGCTTCTTCCACTGTGAGCAGCAGTGAGGGGAGCGGGTGGGGAAGCTGTGTGACAGCAACACAAAACTAAGAGAGTATCTTTAATTATTGTTCCAAGAAACTTTCTGGCCCAGTATTTCTACATAACTGGTAGAAAAAAAAAAGGTAAACATTTATTCCTCTCATCCATAGCAGTAGCTGTCATGAAGTAAAAAGTTGTTCTAGAATTCTGAGGCTTCAAGAGAAGCCTGTGACCCAGCTCTCACCAGTGGAACATCAACAGGCCCAGGGTTCTCCTGTCCTCCTTACTCTGGGTCAGAGCCATCCATGATTATATTTTTGAACCCAAACCTATCTGAACAACTTCCTAAATTCGAACACATGTGTTTTGATTATATTTTGGTTCTGACATAAAGCTTTACATTTTAAATTCAGTTTTAGAGTCTGAATTGCCTCCAATTCTGAAGACAAAAAATGACTTTAAAATTCTGGATATGTGTGTTTCTAATTACAAATATTTATTTTTATGATTTCCAGATTCTCTATGTTTGAAGACTTAGAAATTTACCTGGGATTCTGTAATCAAGGGTATCATCTAAGGAATGTGGAAAGTCAAAAGTATGACACCTGGAATTCATTTTAGTCTCAGCATTAAGTTGATAGTTTTAAGGAAATTTTGAGGTAAAGACCTATTTGGTCACTGGAACTTCAAAAGTTAAATACTAGATGAAAGAAAAAAGCGTGGCCTGGTCTGGACTGGGCTCTATCCATGGTGAGCCTTCCTCTCCATGGCAGTCTCCTGGCATGACCTCAAGATAGGGTTGTGCTGGTTTGCAGTGAGATGCCAATACATGAGTTCAGCACATTCAAGCTCCGAAGTTCACAGGAGTAAGTGACTTTCAGAACCACTAGAGGGCAACATACTACTAGAGAATTCACAAGGAAGTGTTCATAATTTCTTAAAGGAAAACAGCGAGATTTAACTTACAGTGAATTTTTTGATCTTGATTTATAAACTTCCATTTGTTAATCGTTACTGTACCATTAAAGTATTTCCTCAAATACATTCCAAATCTTCACAACACATAATTTACCACCACACATAATCCATCCAGACAGCTGCCTAGTTTATTTTACTAGACTACATCCAAAACTGTGAGGAGGATCACAAAGCTGCATAAAAGAACAATCTCTTAACACATCACAGACTCTTTTTGAAAAGAAAACAAACTATCCAAAACACACCAACATGCATATGTAATAATAAAATATAAATACAATCAACAAATGCCTTTCCCTCATGCTTTCATGCAGTCTGAACCCCTATCCATGCTAAAAACTAAACATTTCAAGTTTTAGTCCCCCCTTAAGGTTATGTGAATTAATATGATCATTTCTATGTGATTTGGGTGTTAGTTCCCAAAGAAGTAGTCAACTGAAAGATAAATTCATTTTCTAGAAGAAAAACCAACACAAATCATTTGTTTTGGGAAAAAAGTTATAGTTCCTTTCAAGAACAGAGTACCCTCTGAAAGCAAAAAAGTATAACTCTGCTGCTAAATTACATTCCTTTTAGTAAACAGGGAACCCCCTTGTGGTTCAGATCATCTCAATCAAGATGAAAAAACTCCAACTGTGAAAAAGGTGACCTCACCAAAAATGATGTAATCTTTTTGAAAGAAAGAGAAATAACACAAGACCATGTGTTACAATCTGAGGAACTCTGGGCGGTGAAGTCATTTTCTAAAAATATGTTAATAATTTGGGGAGCTATAAAAGGTATTTTGTGTCTTTCCTTAAAAAAAAAAAAAACTTTTAACAAGTGTCCTGTGATCAAGGGCAGCTATTGTTTTCAAAGGCCCTATTCCAATATGCCTCCCAACAAATAAAATGAGTCAAAATAGACAATCACAGATAGAAAAACGGACTCTGAAGTACCAGTAAATTGGTTTAGTTATTCAGTGTTGGGACAAAGTTTAGTAACAAGGAAAAAAATATGTGTAACAAAAGGAACACTGGGGAGATAAAAGCATTTCGGAGAATTAGCACTTTCTGACTCCTCCAAGCAGAAGCCCACACTCACCAACTCCAATTCCTCTTCCTCCGACTGCACAGCACATAAGAGGGATAAGAGAGTTACCAAGACTGTTGGTACTTGAAAATAAAATATTTCTTTAGAAAAACACTGGCAGTTGTTTGGAACTCTAATGAGCTGATGATATATGCAACGAATACAAATAGATGAGTTACTGTCTCTGTAACCGTAGCTGAGGTCAAAAGACCCGAGAGATCTTTTAACTTTTCTAGGATCAAGATTTAAAGACACTTCCTCCCCCAACCTGGTCTGCTTTTATGCTGATCTCCCCAACACACACAGCTGTGCGACTGCGACGATTCGCAAAAGGGAGGCTCCTCCTCGTGCTGCCAGTGCCTAACTGGAACCTTGAGAACACTGCTCCGCGCTTAGCCTCTCACCCCTCTCCATCTGGGCACACATGTTCACGCTCTCTTGTCAGAGCCTGTATTCCTTGGTGATCAGAAATTATTTCACATTTACTTATTTTCCACAGTAGCTAGCACAGTGTTGTGAAACAAGAAAGTATTTGTTAAAATATAACAGGTTTTAAATTACATGTTTATCACCTGCAAATGTAATTTTCCTATGAATAAAATAATCTCAATGGAGAAAACCCACACATATGAAGAAAATGAGACTAGAGAAGATGAAACACTTTCTTTTGAACTAGAAAATATTACAGTTTAAAAATGATTTTGCTCAAATAAGTCAAGCTGCTTTGTCAACCCGGGAGAAGTGCCTTTATAAGCATCACTCACAGATGCTTAAGTCCCAACCTGAAATCATGTTTACCTGCAAACAAATGGTATAAAATAGGAGGGACGCTAGCTATTTCCTCTGGAAAACAATCTCTCAACCTACAATTGCTCTTTTAACTGTGGATAAAATGTCTAACTGCTTTGTTACAGGTATCTTTCCTTATCTCCCACTATCAAATATATATCAAAATACTGTAAAATACTGTGTATGTTGGGGTGTGTGTTTTTTCACGTTACCCTACCAGGATAAGGGTGTGATAGTTTACAGGGCACACTTCCACAGAGATGCTTCATCTCTTAAAAAAAGATCAGAGATCATCTCAGCAAGTGGCTACATGCCTAAATGTAGCTTGCCCATAAACATATTTCTGCATCTTAAATGAACTTTCTGTCGTTTTTATTTCTGAGAGCTGGAAGTATGTCACACATCCAGTCCCTGAAAGGGGCGCCAAGTGACTGTTCTAACCTCCCCCTGGGGTGGTTGGGGGTGTGTGTGTATTTCCTCCTTACGTATGTATGCATGTATTTGTGACTTTGTATTTTGAAATCATTTGAGAGGGCAGCTGCACAAAGAGCACAACCCGCACACACCTCACTCAGCTGCCCCCATAACAACATCCTGAGGAAAAGTGAACCACTTGTCAAAACTAATAAAAGTCAAAGAGCAGTAAGTAAAGCTACAGCTCTAACTTGCAGCTTTCACCAGTCTTCTCACTGATGTCCTTTTTCTGATGCAGCATCATTCCACATTTTCGAGTATCCTTAGTCTCTCCTAGTTTTTGACAATTCCTCTTTCCTTGCTTTTCATGACCTTGCCATTAGAAAAGTACTGGTTATGAATGTTGTATGTCTTCAATTTGGGTCTGATACTGCTTAACAGTTAAAGAGCATGGACTTACAGTAATGTCAAACTTGATCTTCTGGGTAATGCAAGGTCTTCTAAGCTTCTCCACTGTACATTCACTATTTTTCCCCATTATCGACAACCCGTTGAAGTTTTGCCCCTGCTACAATGATCTTTGTAGCAGGTCTTCAAACGATTCACCGTCTCTCATTTCTACATATATTAATCAGAATTCTTTTCTAAAGAACTGTCCCTTCTCTCCTTTACATAGTCAATCACTTATATCAGTAACAGTATTGTTCACTACTGGGGTTATAAGCAAATGCTATTTTTATTCTGTTGCTCAAATTACTCTAGTTTTGGTCACTGGAAGCTCTTTTCAAAAATTGTTTCCTATAACCTTTAGATGTGCCAGTGAAACCATCTGGTTCTGAAGGGGCTTTTGTAAGATTTTTAAAACTAGGAATCCAGTTTCTTTAGTAAATATTCACTATTTAGGTAAACTATTTCTTCCACAGTCCAGTAATGATTCTTTGGTAATTTATATCTTTCAAGAATTTGTTGGTATCATCTAAACAATCAAATCTGTTGGAATAGTATTGTTTGTAATGTATCACCTCTTAGTGCCTTTTGAGTGTTGCGACTCCTTTCACTCTTGGTACTGATAACCTGTGCCTTCATTTTCTTTGGTTAGCTCGGCCAGAAGTTTGTCAGTTTTATGGATCTTTTCAAAAAAAAAAAAAAAAGCTTTGCATTTGACTGCTTTTGCTTACTGTTTCTCTGTATTAAGGGTAAAAACTTACTGACTTGGGACCTTTCTCGTTTCTAATATAAGCCCTTAATGTTCTGAATTTTCCTCTCAGCAATATTCTAGCTGGTCCCCAAAATTTTATTTCATCACTATGTATGTTTGTATTTATAATCCAACTTATTTAAAAGTGTTATTTAATTTCTAAATAGCTGGAGATTTTCCTCTCGTCTTTGTTACTGATTTCCCTACGGTAAGAGAATATAATCTTCATGATTTCAATTCTTTGAGATTTGCTGTGCTTTATGGCGTAGGGTATGTTCTAGTTTGGTGACTGCCCCAAGGGCCCCGAGGGAGATGTGCTCTGCTGCTGTTGAGAGAAGTGTTCTACAAACATCTCTTAGGCGAGGCTGACTGCCCATTATTCAGGTCATGTAGATCCTTACTGATTTTTTTGCCTTCTTGTTCCATCAATTACTGAGAAAAGAGTGCTGATTTTATCTATAACTGTGGAATTTTTCTATTCCACCCTTTAGTTCCATCAGTTTTTGTTTTATCTATTTTGAAGGTCTGCTGTGAGGTCCATGTACATTAAAGATATTTGTCTCTTGGGAAGCAGACCTCAAACGTCCTCCTTTACCCCAGTAATGTTCCTTGTTGTGAAGTCTACAAGTGTGAAATTAATCCAGCTAAGTCTGGCTTTCTTTTGGATATTAGCATGGACTATTCTCCATCCTCTTACTTTGTTTTTATATCTAAAGTGGGGTTCTTACCGCACGAGTGTTTTTCTTTTTTAAACAACCTGACAATTTGTCTTTTCAGTGATGTTTATGACCACTTTACTAGTATGGCTGGATTAAAATTTACCATCTTACTAGTTATTCTTTTATGATTTCTTCTGTTATTTTAATTTTCTCTTCCGTTTCTTGGGCTATCACAGCATTTTTTAAATTATCACTTTCTCTGCTCTGTTAGCTTATATGTAACTTAAAATTTTTCTGCATTGCACTAAGGTTTACAACAGACATTTTCAGTTAGAGTTCACTTTCAAATAGATAGCACCTCATGTGTCGAGTAAGGACCTACAACAGAATATTTCCAGTTTTTCCCTCTTATCATTTGCTGTTCAAGTATCTTATTTTTACACGTATCACAAAACACAAAATTCATTGCCACTATTTTTACTTTAGAAAGTCAGCTCTCTTTTAGAAAAATTATAAAGAGGAAAAAGGCCCAGATCTTGGTTTTTAATACCAATCTCCAATAAAAGAAACCAAAGTTCCTTGAGGAAATGCCTATTCTATTGCTGGGGCAGGAAATATAGGAGCCTGGAGTATTTTATGGTGCCAGAAAATGAAACAATTCCCCCTTCCCTTCCCTCAAATACCCCTCCAATAATGAGGACAGTATGTGAATGGGGCACGGAAACAGACGAAGTAGATAAAGCTGGAACAATGTGAGCAACAGAACAGTATCTTCTGTTGTATCATGTATCAACAAAATTAGTAGTAGTATAACCCTAGGTATAAAATAAATATCCATGACCATTGTTAATATACATATATGATTCAACAAATGAGAGAAATAGTCGCTTGTGTAAAATAATCCCAAGTAATTTATGTAGCTACTCCGCACTCAAGGTGGAGCATCAGCTTCCCTCGAGTGTGAATCTCACCGGGCTCCTTCCTTCCAAAGGGTACGGGGGGGGGGGGGGGGGGAGTAACTTTACAGCAGAGAAACCCATGAAATGTGCTATCGGCAAGGTGACCAGCTTACCATCAGCATGAATCATTACCATGTGCCCTTGATATGTGATGAAAATGGCACTTTAATTCTGTGACCCTCCCTCCCCAAACCGACAGCCCCAGTCCCATCATGGAAAAATCAGAAAAATTCCAATTTCAGAACAGTCTACAAAATACCTGATCAATTCTTAAAACTATCAAGGTAATTAAAGTAAGCAAAGTCTTAGAAACTAGCACAGCCAAAAGGAGCCTAAGAAAACACGAACATATGTTACGTGTTCTGGATGGGATCCTAAAACAGAAAGACATGAGGTTAAAAACTAAGGATAAGTGAATAAAAGAATGCAGGTGAGTTATTAATAATGTATCAATACTGACGAACTAATTTTAATAAATGTACTATAGTAATGTCGCATGTTAAATAGTAGGTGAAATTAGGTGTGGAGTATATGGGAGGTTTTGGCTACTGTTCCAATCTGTATAAATTTAAATTATTTTAAACTAAGTTTATAAAATGTAGAGGGAAATTAATTTGTATCTTCAATTACTGCATTTCCATTGTTATGTCTTTGTATAGATCCAGGTTTTTACTAGAATCCTATTCCTTCTGCTAAGTAATTTCCTTCAACATTTCTTACAGAGTAGGTCTGGTAGCAATAAATTGCCATCCTTTTTGTTTGAGAAAATAATTGTTATTTCTCTTCCATTTTTGCTGTGTACAGAACTCTAGATTAAGAAGTTTCTACCACCCCTACCCACTTCAGTATTTTCACTATGTTACTTCATTGGATAGCAGCTTGCATAGTTTCTGAAGAGAATTATGGTGGTCTTAGCTATGTTCTCTCCCCCTTATCTGTCTGCCTTTAAGATTTTTCTGTCTTTTGCTTTCAGCAGTCTGAATCTGTGTGTGGGCGGGGGTGGCACCATTTATTCTAGTTGGGGCCAGTTATTGTTTGTTCAAATTTTTGCTGTTTTCTCTTATTGCAATTCCAATTACAAATATATTAAACCATCTGATAAAGCCAGAGCTCATGACGCTTTGCTCTGCTTTCTGTTCTGTTTTCATTCTTCCTTCTCTTTGTATTTCAGTTTGGATAATTCCTATTGACTTATTGATTACAGACCTCTTTCCTCCTGCTAGGCCTTTAGTGCAGGGTTTGAGTCCATTTATTTAGGAACTGGGTTGGGGTTGAACTTACTGTTGCTATGGTTACCCTCAGTGCATCTGCTACTGGCTTCAAATTTCTCTGACATTAGGAGAGTCGTTTGCTGAAGGCTTTTTATATTTTTCCCAGTGACTGTTCATTCTCAGTTTTAAGCCTATTCCTTTGCATTTTGCTTCAGTCAGCGACCCTCTTGGTCACCCCATCTGGCTCCTGGCACTGTTCCTGTACCACCACCAAGGGTTGAGATATTTTCCCTTTTCCATTTCCTTACATATAATAGGATTCGCCAGTGCCATAAGGGCCACACTGTTATATTTCCTCACAAGGTGGATCTTGTTGTTGTTCCATAGAAGAGAAATGGGACAAAGATCCCACTTCTTTTTGCCCGACGCAGTAGCTGCTCTTCCCTCTTCCAGCTGCGTGCCAGAGGGGACTCCAGGATAGCCCGTCTTTTCTGTGAATACCCAGTGGAGAGCATGGAGGAAAAGCCTACAAGAGAGCTCAGATTCTCCCCATGTCCCAGTCTCAGGGGTCTTACTGCCAACGCACACCTGGCCTCAGTAAGTCACCATTCATCAGCGCTAAAGGCGTGTTAACCACTTACTAAGCCAGTGCTCCACGTGCTCTCCCCGCAGTACCTGTCTCCCCCTAGAGTCTGGGCAAGTCAGCTGCCCTAAAATCTCAGCAGTACAGTAAGTTCAGGGATAACTATGAACTTGTTGATTGTTCACCTCTGTCATTCTAAGATTGGGAGCAACACAATTTCCAGCTTTTTGTGTCTCCGAATGAAAAAATACTTCTTTGCTTTTTTATGTCAAGAATTTTGATCCTGGCTCTCTTTTATACTACCCTAGACAAGTAATAACAACTTCTCAGCTTCCTCAACACTACCTAGCTAAGATCACAGTCTAATGAGACAACGCATATCAAGATATTTGAGACTATAAAGTATTTTATACAAATGTAGAATTAGCTAAAGTCTGATAACATCACTTTCACTTAGCAGTAAAATTAAATGGTGAATTTAGCAGCTGCACAGTAGAAAGAGCACCTAGAATATCACTTAGCATGTTAATAGTCAAATAGTTGCTAAACTAAGAATGGTTTTAAACTTGCATATATATTCTAATTTTTTTCCTACAACATGCTAAGGGGAATAAACGTACTTTCCTCTTCTTCAAAAACAGACTTGGAATTTAAAGCAAATAAGCTGTAACTAAAGATACTTTATAGTCAAGGGTTAGGATAGATGAACCTGTCTTCTTTGTAGAGTTAAAGAGGAAGTTATTAACTTTATATATTTAAACAGGAAGAAAGAATAAGGAAAATTATTTAGGGAATAACTCATTCAAGTATTTATGCATTCATCCCTATTCAACAATTGTTCTCTTTTTGATATGCAGAATGTTCTAAAGTAATTTAGTACTGAAGGCATGCAAAGTACAGAGAGAAAAATAATAAGTCAGGTATAATTTATCAATCTTGGGATGAGATCTTTAAGCAAAAATTCCAGTCCAGTAAAATCTAAATTCATTACAATAACCTCTCAATAATTTTAAGTAACTGGTAAGCAGATTTGTTTCTTATTTTTCCAAAATTTGGTTTCAGTGTATTTAAAAAACTAGTCTCATAAATGCCAACTAAAAATAGAACTATTCATTAAGAAAAGGTCTAGAGTCTATGAGGCAGAAAAAAATTCCAAAGGAAAAGACAGATCATGTACAAAACACCAGTTTTAAAGAATGAAGGTGAAGAAAAGTTCAATGTACCAGTGGTGGCATCATGCCCTTGCTTGAAGGGGGGATGACAACGCGAAGATCTGGTTTCCTGTTGTTCATTCCAAGATTGCCACCACCTGGAGGAGGGGGAGATTTTGTAGGCATAACTTTGCCTAAACTATTTGCACCTGTAGTTCCAATTAAATTTGGAGAAGCTCTTGAATTTACAAATCCATTTCCTGGAAAAAAGAAATATCATTCATTAACATGAAAAGAGTCATTAAAATACTTCAGCACAGAAATGAAGCAAGTTTTCCCTAGTCCCAGTTGCAAATGTGCTTTACAACAAAGCTAACAGCCAACGTATACCTCTGGACTGTTTTTAAAAAAGCAATGAAAAGTCTAAAATACAGATAAAGCTTAAAACTAATGCCACCTGTTTTCCAGTTTCACTGCTTGGACCTTCTGAGACACATTTCATATAAAACATTTTTCTAAAGGTGGCTCTCCTACTGGGGACCAAGACAATGGAAATACAGTAAAGCACCTGAAACCACTCATTCATTCCTGTGGCAGCAAACGAGGTTCTGGACACTGAATTGGCAATAAGGGCAACTCCTTAACTCCAGCATTTTTTAAGCAGTCAGTTCTAAAGCCTCATTTTCACCAAATATATCCTCCTTATGGCTCTACTTAAATCTGTTCCCTTCCTTCAGTTGCCACAAATTCTTTATTAGTCATCCTAGTCTTGTTTTTCAACATCCCCTAACAGAACTAGCTCTCTTAGCAGAAATACGGATACAGCTACATTGTGGCATGTGTTCTGTATACACACAACTTTTGGGCACCAGTTGAGAGTTAAAATAAACCTGAGACCACCCTGAACAGGCATTCTGGCCCTCCTCCAGGGTAGCAGCCACCTCTTTTGGGTGAGGCTGACTCCACTGCGATCCCCCATCACTGATTTGGTGATAGGCATCTGACTGAGATCCAAGCCAACGTGTGAACTGCATTCTCTCTCCCCACAGCGACAGATCCAAGAACGGTCGATCACAACCGAGGTAAAGAAGTTCCTATATGGTGGTGAGGGGGGCTACCACATTCCTCCAAACATGACTGAGGAAGTATTTTATTCTCAAGTCATTAAAACTAATACAGAGAGAATTACAAATTAATGAAGTAAAAGCACTTCATGACTGTAGCTTGTACTACTTCCACATTTTTTGTAGTTACATGTAAGTTAATTATTTTTATTCCATTTAAGCCCTATTAAAGTGGTTTTCTGTTCAACGGTAAACAGAAATACCTACTGTTCACCAGTTTACATTCACAAATTAAAAAATGTTTAACAAGTAAATAGAACATAAAATGTTCATTTATAAAACAGACATTACTATTTTAATTTCAAAGTAAATCACAAAGCAAAGGACTAGAAAGCATTAACTATATATATTCAAATGAACATTTAATTACTAAATCTAAGACAGTGTTAACCGCCCATCAATATAAAAAAATAAACCATGGGTCAAAATTTTTAATAAATACCAATTGTTTAATTAAAACACAAAAACTAAGTTTACCATGTGCAAAGTGTGCTTTTAGCAATAAATGGAGACTTAATGCCACAAATGCTTGTAATATTATAGTCCCTAGTATCTAAGTCTACTATCTACTATAGTACCCAGATGTAAATTTAAGAACATTGGATAAAATAATAAATTTGGGGCCTAAAAATTCTACTTAAGTCCAAAAGCTTAAGTACAAGATCAAGAACAAAATATTCAGAAGAAACTAGAAGTTCCTAGAGTGCTAAATAGCCTCTGAATTCTCTGAATGGGACTCAGAATTCGTTCATCAGCAGCAACCACCATATGAAACCAGACAACAGTATGAAACTACTTTTACAACTCGGAAACGAACCCTAAACATCTTTCTATGTAAAGCACTGTGCAGCAGGGGGGCAAAGGAAAGACAGACAAAAAAATATCATCAAGACCAACAAGGCTTTCAGGCAGCTTGTCATCTGGTTGGCCAGAGCGGGTAAACGTCACAGATGATGAATGTGCCAAACGTATGCTTAAGATATGGGTGAAAGCAAAACAGCTAAGGGATAACAGCCACACGAAATTTATAAGTAAACAGAAAGTCAAGCACTGGGTACAGGTATGTGAGCGCAATCAGGGAAGACTGTGGGATTAACTACCGCGCAATGTGAGAGAGCAGACAGATGATGACAGAACGCAGCCATTATGCACAAATACAAGAAAAAATTGAAATGCTAGTGCATCAACAAACAAGGTGTGAGTAGGGAACGGGGGGGACAGGTAAGCGTGGGGTCCATGGACACAGTCCATGAGAAGGGAAGGTAGCCAGTTGCTTTGTTCCGTTCCTTCTGGTATAAAAGAAAAAAGAGAACTTTAGAATCTATCAAAAATAGGGAACAGATACTACAAATAGATACACACACAGCTAGGTACATAAACACATATGCAAGGACAAACCAAATTTGGATCTCTGCTGTATGTTCAACACTGGACTAAACCTTCCCACACTCGCACTCTGGGGAGACTATTCTAGGAAGACTTGTCCCGCGGAGCTGCAATCAGTTAATGATCAAAAACAGATCAATTACACATTGCACATATTTTTCACTTTACGAACATTTGTGTTAGTTCATTAGATTATTTTAATTTTATTATTTTAATTTATTCTAAAATCATTTTAATTTTTTTTAATTCTATGATATTTTAATTCCATGATTGCAATAGAAATAAGGTTATTTAAACCACTTAATGGAACCAGAGGGGATTAGTCTAAGTGAAATGAGTTAGAGGAGAAGGACAAATACCAGATATCACTCATACACGGAATATAAAGAAACAAAGCAAAGGCATAAAAGTAAACCAAAACAAATCCTAAAAATGTGAATGCAGAACTGGGGAGTGGGGAGGAGACAGTAGAAGGTGGAGCGTAAAAGGGGAAGAGGACCCAATGGACTACAGCAGAGGATTACTGGTGCTTGGGCGGTGAGGCGGGCATGGCGACACACATTTGCAGAGGCATAAACACACACTCCTAAATAAAAAAGCCACCACTTAAAGTCTGTGTGCTGTTTGGCAGTTTTAAAATATTTTTAGAAACATTATATAATGAACAGGGTTTAAATGATACTTGAATTCTAAAATTAAAAAACTATGGAAAAGATAGTTAACTTAAGATACCTGAAGTACTTTAAAGTACCTGAAGATAATCTGGCAGAGAAAAATGGATGCTTCAGTATGTCTATTTACTATATACTTAGAATTTGAAGGTATTTAGGTGAATTATTTCTATGACAAACTGAAGAACATTTTGCCACTGTGATAGACCCAGCCTTGCTGGGTCCTAGCCAGCACATTTCAAGGGGCAAAACAGAAGGGTGTGGGGTATGGCACTGAAGAACTGACCTGCACCAGCACTTGTCGTTCCGAATGCCAGGACCCCGATGAGCAGCGCCTCCCGCCCCCCACCTACTCTCACCCAATTCCTCAAGCTTTCTCCAAGATTTACTAAGCGCCCTTCCACTTTTAATTCAGTTACATGGTTTAATTTTGCTATGGGAACTGGTATTCCAGTTAACCTTATGAGCTATTTTCTGCATTCTGCCTCTCTTATCTTAAAGGGGTATGTATTAAATCTAGGTTGAATCTCCTTTCCACACTCAAGAGAGCAATTTTCTGCATTCGGTTAAGCATCAAAAAGCAGTGCTGTTTAAAACAAAAACAAAAACAAAACAATCTCACTAGGCCTCCCTGTGGAGCAGAGCTCATCCATGCGCTGGGCAGGAGAACTGCTAAGCCAGTCATCTGGAGGACATAAAACGCTTATTAAATAATTTTATTCAAAATAGGAAGGTTTCATAGAAACTTCATATTGCACAGCAACATGAGAATGTTAAATTAACATGAATAAGTACAGATTGACAACATTTCTCTTAATTATAATAGCTTGGATCTTTTCTTAATCTCTCTGATAATACTCAGAAGATTCTTATTTACTTGACTGGCACACAAAACTGATGTATAAAGCAGTATTGCCTCTCAAATACATTATAAAGCAAAGATACACTTCACAGATGATCCAAAGATGGAATTGAGAAGAAGGCATTATCAAGAACACATACTCTTTCCCCATGTTGAGTCTATGATGTTTTCCAGCTAGATATGGTACTATTGTAACTGATGAGAATCAAATTACAAAAGCAGAAGAGGACTTAAAAGCATGGCATTTCTTAGTGTGAAGCCAGGAGTCTGCAGTAGATGATGATTACAGGATGATGTAAGTATCTGGTAACTTGCCAAGCTGAAACAAGATACTCTCCTATGCACCATTTGTTATTTTGTGGCATGCAGTGACTTACTACCTACTAGATGCCTTTTTACCTCCAGTCCATTTTTTTTTTTTAGGACAAAAATGGGAGTATTGTTGAGACAGACTCTGAGGTAGATACTTTCAATATATAACTTATCTTGCCACAGCCTGAAAATTTAGGAATAAAGTCACTGACCCCAAACGGATAAACTCAATTGAATGTGACTATTGTTGAAATGTATTTTCAGGTTTTATGGTAAATTATGCTGACACAAATGTGACACAAATGTGACACAAATGCTCTTGAACAAACTACATTTCAATGCGTGCAGAAACTTAAAAGCTAACTTCATTTACAATCCTATAGCTATAAGCAGGCCATTCAATTACAGCAATCGAGCTTCACATTTCAAAATATCACGTCAACTCAACTAACGCTTCCTAGTGGCTAGAAAATGCCCCGTCCTCACCTCAGAACTGCTCTCTTAGGGCTAAATTGTAGATAATGATGTCATTAATGTTTTACAATGAAAATCTATTTCAGAAGTTAAATTGACATGGAAAAGATTTTGAAAATCTCAAAGGACTTTGAAAAATTCATCCAATAGGTATTTACTCACCCACTGGGCTGCTTCCAGCTCCATTTGGCACTGTGAGGTCTGAAGTGCTCAACATCCCACCTACCAACATTACAGAGGGAAAAAGAGAAGGTGAAGAATGAATACAACTTGATTCTTCTTATCTGAATGACTATGAACTGAGCAGAGGTAACCATTCCTCCATTCCTAAAACAACACAAACATAAAATTTAGCCCATTCTGAATTTGGCATTAATGTGTAATTTGATTTGTGTGTGTGCATATTATGTGTAAATATATATACACCTATATAAATGCCTCAAATTTCTGCTGAATTAACCCTTTGCACTCCGCTGTCCCCTCTCAGGGGACATCGGAATTCTAGCATATCACTCGGATGTCCCCTCTCAGGGGACACTGCAGTTTATTAGTGATTACGGGGAACTGAGTTATTTCAACACAACTTTTTGCGACATGCATGTTTCCCTGAAGTTTTATCTTGAAATGGCACAAGAAATTAAATCAAAATTTCCGTCTATCAGAACGCGTCCATCCACAGCTTCTGCGGACAACAGATTAAACAATGAACTGCATATTCCCGATGTGGGACAGAGAAAACGGGACTGCATTGTGCGTTCTAACAGGAAAACACCTGGCGGCAGGCGTCAAACCACTTACTACTGTCAAACATGCACTAATCAGCCTGCAATGCATATTGGGGAGTGTTACAAAACTTATCATACTGTACAAAATTATAAACAATAAAATATCGGTTTTTTTGCAAATATACATTCCTCGATGTCACCCAATTCATATAAGTCCAATATCATTATAATACGTTACTTGGTTCCAAAATCATACTAAATAATACGAGGGTCTGTAAATGCACGTTTCTGCCGCAAAGTAGCGTCGAGTAGCTGGTAGCCAATGTCCAGAATGGTTCGGAGTGCAAAGGGTTAATGAACAATTTCAGGCAGAAGGAGATGCAGAAAGCACTCTAATTCCATCCAAGTAAATCTAGTATTATTAACATGAATGGATCACATTCTATTTTAAATCTTTGTTCATGATCGTCTAATTAAAATTTCTGCCTGTACAAAGTATGATTTTCCTGTAACAAAAGCTTATCAATGTTCTCTACATTGCTCCACTACGTGTAACACAATGCTAGAGGCATAGTATAAAAAAATTTTTTAAATGGAATGAATTATGTAGAAGTGAGCACATGTAAGTAATAAAATTACAAATAGCAGAAAAATCTGTTTTTGTTAGCACTGGATTTTTCACCCTTTGAGATGAAAGAACCAACAGAACAGATACCACGACATACCTGAACTACCAGTGCTTGGTGGTCTCTGTGGGACTCCAGGGGACACGTTTCTATGTAATGTGGCTTGAGGTGGAGAGAGCATGCTTGAATCTGCTAATGTCGAGCTGGCTGCCAAAGATGGGGACACAAGTGAGCTCCCTGGGTTAGTGTAGGACAAAGCATTAGGGCTGGTCACAGGAACAGTGACAGACATTGAGAAGTTCTGAGGTGGCAAACCAGGCTGCAAATAAAGAACAAGGAAGAGAAAATATTAGTTTCATTTTTTTTAATTAAACAAACTAACGAACCTTAATTTGACAAGTTATTAGAAGCAGAGTGGGATCGGTTCTTACCAAATTTGCACATTTACGCTATTTTCTCTACAATTACATTTGAGCCTGAGTATGTTTAACACAAATCTTTTGAGTTTTGCTTTTGTATATATTAATATATATACACTGATATAATAATATTATAGAGATAAAAATTAGACGTCATAGCTGATAGTGTTATCAATTCAGACATTACAAAATACACCATTATCACCAAGTAAGCATAAATTAGCAATTAATGCAAACCAGTTTAGTAACATTGTATTTCGTTTGGAGTTTCCAAATATAATGAAAGAGGAAAAGTGTGTACACATACTATAAATTTCAAACATCAAATATGGAGCATTATAAATAAGCTCTGGTTTGATTACACTGAATGACATTCTTAATGGGCAAAATTTTAAAAATACATACAAACATTCAACTGAGTGTAAAGAAAATGCAAAGAAACAATTTAAACAACAAAACTAACTACTGACAAGTTAATAAAGAATTTTTTGGTATCTTCTTTAAAATGCATGAAGATTAAATTACAAATATTATAAACGCTACCTTCCTTCCCTCCCAAATACTACATACATCCCCTTTAAAACAGTATTTGCTGTTTCCCTCTTGCATTCCTTCACAGATTATTTACAATGCACTTGTTAACCATGACAGATGATAGTCCTCTTTATAATTTAAAGGGAGAGTAAATTAAGTTTCCTCTCCATACATTTTAAAACAGTGATTTGCAAAGATAGCAATGCTAACTCACAGTTGGAAGAATAAAAAGACAGTTTATGAATTTTATTCCACAGTTCTTTATTTCAAGTAAAAAAATAATAAAAATCATTAACAGATCTAAAACAATGAATGTGAAAGACCGCTTTTTAAAAAGAATATTATTAAACACAAAAATATCTTCTTACATCTAATTTTCATAAATCTTTTCTAGTATAGGATTACTTAAAAGAAATAATGATGTATATACTTTAGGGAATAGTTTTAAGATAATTAACTCTGACAATGAAATAAATATCAGCAATGGAATCAATTTGTTCCCTGAAGCCTACAATCGGATATAGTGAAGAAAATTAGATCCAGAACAGTTGTCCTAACTCTTGCAAAAAGAGCTTTTAGTGTCAAGGAGCATGAACTCAAAGGAAGAACTCACTACCACATACTATAAGAAAAGAAAAGGAATTTGGAGGCATTATTGACAAGTGGTTTGGACATTTAGAAAGAACCAACAGTAAGCTACTATTACAGCATATACACAAAATAATAATTTAGAAACACCAAATTCTGTAATGAATCCACTTTACATTTTACATTCTCAAGAGCTATTCAAGTACATATAATACTTGCTAAATCAGGCAAGGGAAAGGGGAGTCTTACATGAAGCTTGTATTTAAAATTATGGAATTTTAGGGCTAGAAGGGAGTTTAAAAATGATGTGAGCCAACTCACTTTCCAGATGAGGAAGCTGGCAACCAGGATGCCTGGGTTTAGTGTCCTAAAACATCAAAGCTTTAGGGAATGGCAAATAGCAGAGCCTCGACTGGGATGTTTTCTCTTCACTTCTAAGTTTAACATGTTAACGTGTATGATCATAAGATTTCAGCAATTGTATTTTCAAGTTCTCAAATAAAAAAATTAACGAAATGTTCTTTCCCTGCCCCTCATTTCTACATGCTATAATCAGCAACTGTGAAAATGAACAGGCGTGTGTGGTCAATCTCTTCATGCACAGATAAAGCACAAACCATACTTTAGTACTCACTGTGATTTTATGATTCCGCATCATATTATCAAATTCCTCATTAATTTTTTTATACTTTTCTTCTGTATGTGGAGTTAGCACATAGGAAGTATCAGGGTCCGGGCTGTCGCAGCCTCTGTGCTCCTTCTTGTTCAGAGCCTAAATAATGAAGTTAACAAAAAGGATCAACAAATAAAAAGAAGAGGTAAAGTGAAAGTACTTACAGGGCCTCGTTTGAAAATAAAATCACTATCTTCATTTAGTTTGCTGAATCTGTCCTCCGAGAGTGGACTGTGCTCAAAGTAATCGTCAGCATCAGGGCTCTCACAACCATTAAGGCCTTTCTTTCTTAAAGTCTGAAATACAATTGGAAAATTCACACACAAATGACACTAACTTGCCATGAGCTTTTTGTAAAATTTATTAAGAGAGTACAGACTGAATGAATTATACAAGAGCCACTGAAATAGTTTCAAATGTTCACAAATGCAATTTTTCAAATAAGATAACCCCTTAGATATAAGCAAAATTAACTTCCTGTCACACATTAAGAGAAAGGAACTATTTACTTGTTTGCTGCTTTCCACACTTCCTAGAGAATATTAAATTACTAAGTGCTCTGACAGTTACAACCCCAGCCTGATTACATCCCGATCTGTTTCTGATACTGCCAATGAGTGTGAGAACTGAGGCACAAATGTATCAAAATAATACTTTGAGAAGTTATCATAGTATCTTTATAAAACTGAACACTTCTGTAACTTCATCTACTGACATTCTTTTCTGCCTGAGTTTATCCTAGTCACCAGAATTAGCATCATACCCCAACAATTTTATTCCTTATTAGTTCTTAAGTATTACCATTTTCCTACGTAACTCTGAAACACAAAAATTTAAATACCCATTTATATTTCATAATGAGGATTATTTCCTATGCATTATTATTGACTTGACATATTTTTAAAATGTGTAATCAAAAGTCATTCAGATACATTTCTCCCCACCCTCCTTTGCTAGCTCTTTCTACAGCACTTCTTCATGGTTTGATTTAGTCCACTGAACTGACTTCCTGGAGAAATTTCTTGAGCATGATCAAAGTATTCCCTGAACCATGTTGATTTTGGATAAAAATACAAAGTTTTCTTATTTTTAATTTTTTTAAATAAAATCATTATGAAATGCCTATGCAGTATTTAAAGGAATAAATTTAAAAGTATAGGCCTGAATATCCACAGAATATTAACTTACCTGTACAGTGTCTCATTTTTTAAAAACCCTCATGGGTCTTATTTTAAGGTAGACTTTATTGGGATCAATACTTAAATAATTTTGATGTTTGTTGATTTTTTCAGCCAACCCCACAGTCATTTTAGGAAGTTAAAATTTTCCAAATATGCCTGCCCATCAGAGTTTATTAGGCAAAAACTATGACCAACAGCCTAGTCCTATCTAAGTTCACCAGCTTCATTGGCAGAGATATGCTAGCTTCTCAAATTACTTGGCAAGATCCAGGAACCCCACACACAATGATTGAAACCCTCATCAAGACACAATCACTAAACAAAAGCATATAATAAACAGTTTTTCCTCATTAGTCCTCTGGCCTAAGTTCTATGGGTTCATGGACTTTTAGTGTACTTTATAAAAGGTTCGGTTGTTTAGAACAATAAAGGCGATGAGAAGCTTCCACCCCTCTTCAGAGTCAGAGGTACCAAGTTTGGCCTGCCAATCTGCAAATTGCTCTCAGCAGTAATGATGTTAACTAACACTTAGAAAACTAGAACACAATGAACTCTTATAACCTACACACTGCCTGAGAAACAGAATATGGCAGATGTCTAAACAGATTTTATCATGAAGCTGTTGATTTAATACCAGCCCCAATTCTCTGCATATTTTCCTTGTTTTGATGTATGTATATTGACTAGGTCAATCAAGTCTTGTCTTCATTGTATACTGAATGCTTATCAATTAAACTTTCTAGTAGTAGCAATCACCAAATATGTATCTCTGAACAATTCTTTAAGTTACAGAAGGAAAAATAATAGGCCTTGTTTAATAATTCCATGAAATTTTTAATCTACAATCCTACAGGCAGGGTTAATCCTACTTGTATTCATAAGGACGAACAGTGCTGTGATATCTCTAGCTCTGCAAGCCTTCACCTCATAGGGCTCCTGTCACTATGAGGGAATTTAAGAGGCTGTATCAGCTCTGTAGATAACAAGCTAATGTACCTCTGCTGTATAGCCAATTTGTGTCTTCTTATCAGCAGAACACGAAAAGTTGTTTTGAGGACCCAACTACCATAAAAAGACTTTTTCTGTCTTCTTTATCATTACCAACAGAAGAACAAAAGTTTCTCCTGTGTCACTGGTTCTAACAAGTGGAATGTTGTCATCTATTAACAAGGGTAGGTGAGGCATATAAGAAACAGGCCACCTTCAGTTTTCTCATGGGCTTCAAGTTCCATACAGTAAAAACACTGGCTCAATGAAGAGAAAACTGTCTAAAAGGTCATCACCAAGAAGAATCCAATTTTTGAGTGGAAAAAAAATTCATTATGAATACTAGCACCATGCACTCTCAATGATTACTGATGATTTCCATTCTGAAGTAAAAAGAACTTCAAAAGTACTTTAATCTTATACATGTATAGAAGTTTTTTAGTGTCATAATGACAAACTTAAGGGGAAAACTGCATTGTGCCAAAATAAATTCACATTTCATTGGTATATACCATTTAAGCTGATTTATTCCAGTTGCTTGTCTTAAATAACAACATTCTGAAATATACACTGTAAGCTGCTAAAAGAATCTATTATAATGAGATTGTCATTCTATTATAATGAGATTATTAATCAATTTAAGTTGACTTGATATCCTTTATATCCATGTTCAGAACATGGTGAAAGATTTTAACTGACAATATTAAATATCTAAAATTAATGCAGCTACAATTTTTCATCCTTTGACTTATAAAGAAGAGAGAAAATTTATTTTTAGAAATCAGTTAAACATCTTTAAAAAAGAATCACTTTCTACCTGTCACAACAAAGTTAAGTTCTGTTGATTTCAATGGCTTTTCTTTTTGTGATTTTGGGCTAATTCAGTTAAGTATTTTCTTCAAACAACACTTATGGCACAAAATGTAGGTCTTACATAATGTCTTTGGCTAACATTTACCTTCAATATTAGTTACGTACAGAAAAATTGTGAAGGATTTTGAAACAGATCAAAAGATAATTGCTAAGTATCTTTAATGAAAATCTATGAATTGTTTAGGCACAGCTTTTCATGTATCTGATTCTATTAATTTTTTGCCTATTTTTGAGCTATTTTACAATTCTATAGGGACCAAAGATAATTCATAGAAGACTGACAGCAATGCAAAGAATTATTGTTGACAGATATTTGAATAAACTGTCTCTGATGGATGCTCAATTGACTTCCTCACTGTGGAAGAGGTCACTTTTTACATCTATGAAGTAAATTCATTTTGCTTTCTTGATGGCCATGTAAATTTCTCTTTAATTTTTCCTGATTCTCTCAGAAAATGAGTTAAAATGCTAACTCATGTTCATTTTATATCTGAATCATGATTTTGTCTTTTTTATAAATTATTTTTTAGCAGTCATGATTTACAGCAGAGCTAAACTGGGGGAAAAGAGATTCCTACTAACTTTTTGTTAGTCATCCATTCAGTATTCATTTGCACAAGAAAAAAAGCAGTGTGCTGTTACTTAAAATTTTTGAAAATAGTTGATTATCTGATTCCTGATCTGTATTGGTTTATTATATCAAGGAAATATCAGAAAAGGCCTGTGAATTTTCTGTACTCTTCTTTAAGAAATTAGAGAGTAGTCCTTGATGCTGACAACTCATGAATAAAATGTTATTCATATCACAGTACTAAGCATACAACTCTCTCAAAGGGCAAACCCACAATCTCTGAAGCAGGGTTCCTTTCCATTTGAGGTTATTAAGATCTGAAGTGAAATTCAAACTCTCGTTGGGGGGGAGAGTGACATCCACAATTCCTCAGTTGTAAACACCCAAATTCAAGTTAAAAGGTAAGGTTTTGCTTTTACTTTTGGAATTAAATCTGTTTTATCTAAAAGAAGAGGAACTTAAAGACTTCATCTACTGATTAGAGACCCTACCAGTTAATACTTTTAAGTTTTAAAATTTTACTAAATTAAGGAGAAATAGTGAAAATCTGAAATTCCATGGGTATCCTGGCTAGACCCTCCATTCAGATTATATCCATTTTTGGTCTTTGACGAGGTTATTTTACAACTCTGTAAAGATGGACGTCAGTTAACCTTCAGAAAACTTACAGTAACTGCAAATAACTCCTGTTTATAAAGCAAGTTTCCTGCAGAACGTCACCATCACCCTTTGGACAGGGTCCAGCCTGTTTGCATTTGTAAATTCATTTCAGCACCCTGTAACTTTTATGTGCTGTAGTGTTTTTTTTTTTAAAGATTTATTTATTTATACATACAAGCTGGGGCACAGGCCAGAGGCGTGGGGTGGCGAGAGGGTTCACCAGAGACAGAGTGGGGAGCAGAACAGGCAGATCAGAAAAACACTGCTGAGGGGAGCAGCGGGTGAGGCAGGAGAGGTCTGCCGCACCATGTGGGATTCTCCCTGGCCGGGCATCGAACTCGCATCATGCGCTGCTGACAGCTCCACAGCGCAGCGCTCAACCGCTGCGCCACCAGGGAGGCCTATGTGTTGTAGTTTTAGTCTGTTGAACTGGCTGTAATACCTAGTTCACTCATTAGCTAATAAATTAATCTTTGACACATATCCATTTTATAGTTATACCCTGCTTTCAAATCTAAGCTGAAACTGGAAGATCTATAGTCCCAATTGGCTGCTACCCATTTACATTTGGATATCTGGCTAACATCTCTACTGCAACTCAACTAAAATGAACTCATTATCTTTTATTAACCCCCACTTTGGACTTACCCATTCTAGCCAACACAGCAAACAATCTCGCTGTTCACTCTTTGTTCTCTCCCTACCTTCGAACGGAACACTAAAACTTAGAGGTTATTACATCCAGTGCACCACACTCACACAGGACTGAGCTGCCTTAGTCTAGACACTTACCTCCTTTCACTTTCCCTTACCTCTCCTCTTAAATTTTCACAGATTCATTTCCTCTTAATACCATTGTGTATTGTAACCCTTGTTTTGAATCATTGGTTGCTCACTATTACCTAAAGTGAAAATCCGTAAATATTTTAGATTATCTACCCCATCTATAAACATATTTCATGCACAGACACTAATACATGCATGTATTTTTATAAATTACATGCATCTATAACTTAATCTGTTGATATATTAATAAGCATATTTTCAGGAAAAAAATTCTATCACTTTCTATCCAACAGATAACTTGTACATCTTACATCTCTCTTTAGAAGTTGCAGACAGAGTAAAAAATTGAAAATTTCTTAGCCTAACTAGAAGTCACCTACAGCCTACTTCCATTAGTTTTCATTTCTATAATTCTTGAAGACTCAGGTCCAGCCAGAGTTGTCAAAACTGTCATAAAGGTTATAAAAATCCCTTCACTGATGTCACCTCATTTGTTTTAAACCTTCACTAATCTAGTTTTAACCCCATCTCTCCATGAAGCTTTCCTCCTCAACATGCCCTCCAGCCCGCTTCCTATGCTAAAAACGTAAGCACACTTACTCTAGAGGATATTCATGTAATATGTGCTACCTTGTATTTACCAATGCTCTCTATTATTTCCTGTACCCTCAACTAATCTATAAACTTTCAAATCAAAAGCTGAATTCTAGATTGCTTTACATTCTTAGCATCTAGACGAACAGGGTGCTATACACACATTAAATACTTAACAGTTGCAAGACAGAAAACCTACAAGAAAGATCAGAGTGCTGTGACAAGCTACTTCAAGTCTTCTAAAACACAAAGTTTTGAACTTGTTGAAATACACTTTGCCTACAAATTCCACTTTATCTAGAAATGGCTTTCTATTCCTTATAATCAATACACCTTAATGAAGAACACTGTCAATTATTCCTTAGGTCATAAATTAACTGTCCAGTTAAAGTCATGTGCATCCCAAAGCAAGTCCAGCAAGTGCATGCACAACCTGGAGCCTCGAAATAAGATGGCTAAAGATTATTCAGTGTTTTGTGCCAAAGAAAACTGACTGAAATAATGATACACGCACCTAAAGAGCTATTTAAAACCACCTGCTCTAGTTGTTTTACGTACAAAAGTATTAGCAACCTCATCTTTCAAGTTCAGGGAAACATTTATAGAATTCTGAGTATATATTACTGCTTGCCAGGTCCTGTACATTTATCTCTAATTTTTTAGACCATGAAACTGGAGATGGAAAGAATAAGCCAAGAGTGGAAAATAAGAAAAGAAACTTGAGGAGGCAAAAAGACTGCTTAGACTTTTTTTTTTTAATAAGTATACCCAGATTTTCTTTTATACTTTGAACTTAAACATATTTCAAAACAGATTATAGACAGGGACAGCTAATTTTAAATGGATTTATTTTAGCTTCTATTCTCATATAGTAATCAGCAAAAACAATATATCTAAAATTTTACTTATTTTGCATGAAAATGGAAATTATATACATATGCATATGTGCACATATATGCATATATACATATGCAAATGTATTGCCATAATCTTTGCCGTTTACAGAATAAAAGATCCAGATTTTAGGATTCTTTCATTGCAATAACTATTTCAATCATATGACTCCTAAGAACTGATGAAAATTCCAGGGGACTAGCATTTGCTGGAATCTTGAGTTACTGCTACTAAATTTTGGAGAATCAGGAATCGATACTGCCAGTCTATGCTGTGTACCAGAGCCCATGCCTGACAAGAAGGAACTGAGAAAAAAAAGTTAATACATACTCAACTTCATGGTAATTGTCAAATTTCATTCCAAGCCAATAGGAAAAACAGCACTTAAAATTAAAGTACTAAGAAGGTATCTATACATCAATTTTAAATGCAAGGGGAGCGAGTCAATTATATGAAACCACAATTTCACCAAACATCTCATTTCTGTGAAGCAGTTGAGTAATAAATGCTTTATGAATACTGCCTCAATAGTGGATTAGTCAGACCTAACTCAAAGTGCAAATAAGTTTTATACAATAAAGGAATTTCAGATGTCTTAAGTTCCAAGGAACTGAAATAGGCTATAAGTTTTATTTTTAAATAAAAATTCTCTTTTCCCATTTTTAATAATTGTTTCCAATTCTGAAAGATACTTACTCTTCCTAGACACTTTGAAAATTTATGAAAACAAAGTACATCAAAACTTATGTAAAAGTCAACAGTTATAAATACAAGTAGTTCTAGTCAGGTTAAAAAAATAGATCAGAACCATACTTCTCTCTCTTAATCACAACTTATTCTCCTTTCCTCTCTACAGGTAATATTATCCTAACATAATGATAAAATTTTGCATTTTCTTTATAAATTTGCCACATAGATATCTGTAAAAATTAATTTAGTTTTATTTGTTAACATTATGTGAATGGAACATATGCAATGCATTATTTTGTCTTGCCTCTTTCATTATGTTTATGAAATTCATCCATAGGTTTGCAGAGCTCATTTTCATTGAATACTGTATTACATTTTATGAGGGGGCAGAAATATTATTCATTCTACTGGATATAGACAATGGAGTTGCTTCCATCTTTTGGCTATTATGGAAATGACAGCATGCATCATTACACACTACTGCTTAATTAATTGCATACATTTCTCTAAAGTATATTCTTAGGCGTGGAATTGTTAGCTCATAAAATATGATCTTCAGATATACAATGCCAAGCTCTTTTTCAAAGAAGTTATACTGATGCACATTTCCACCTGCAATGAGGATTCAACTTGAATTCCCCTTACCACTAATGAAATGAAGTACAATCATATCTATTAGGATTTTCTTTCGTCAACTGCCTGTTCAAGACTTTGTCAAGTTGTGTGCTTTTTTCTTATTGCTGTATAAATATTCCTTCACATATAATCAACATAAGAACTTTGCAAATTGTAAGGACTGTAAAAATCATCCATGCCACTGCAAGTTTCTTTAATGACTTTAGATAAAAGTGGTTTCTAATTTCAACAAATAAATCAATCTTTGTCCTTTACAGTTAACAATTTTTATGTCTGTGTAAGAAAACTTTCCCTACCTCAAACCATGACGATATTCTCCTGTATTATGTTCTAAAAAGCTTTCTAATTTTGCCTTTCACATTTTGGTTTAAAATCTTAGCGATCTTGTGAAAGATGAGGTAGATTCATCTATATAATTTTCTCATCTCGGACTGTCCCACCACCAGTGCTTAAGAACTTCTTTCCTCTTTGATTTGCAATGCCATCTCAAAATTATCTATATATATATGTATGGTTCTGTTTCTGAACTCTATTCCACTGATATTTTTGGCATTTGGTATTTATGCCACTGCCACTCCTTTCATTACTATAGCTTTAAAATTAATCTCAATATATTGTAGCATAAGCCCTTTACCTTGCTACTTTTCTTCGGTGTCTTGCTTTTCCCCCTTGGATTTCCCATATATTTCAGAATCAATTGCTGAATTCTTTTTTCTTACTGATTATATTTAATGAGGTAATGTTAGTTTACAACACTATTTGTTTTGGGGGTTATAGGTTCAAAGCTCTACTAAAGTATTTCTCAGAATTTTGACTGGCATTTCCTTGACTTTATACAAAGATATACACAATATTGAGAATTGCAGCTCATGATGAGATCTATTAAGTCAATCCTGCATTCCTGGGATAAATCCAACTTAATTATGATATACTATCTGATTTATACATTGCTATATTTATTTTCTGTATTAGCACAAGCTGCATGCTTTAACAAATTCACAAATCTCAATGGCTTAACAAACAAAAGTTTATTTCTTACTGGTAACAAAACTCAATGAGGATGTTTCATATCTCAGGGAACCACATGTGAGATTACTCAGAACCCGCAGTCATTTATCTTATAGTTCCATACATGAGACCCCATATATGATCCTATCTGGATTCTCTGCACCTGGCTGGCAAATGGGAGAAAGAGCATGAGGCAAGTATTGCACAGGTCAGGCTTGGAAGTTGCATGTACCACTTCTACTCACATCCCACTGGCCAACTCTACCAGAGTATCAGCGCCACTTTGATAGAGTTTAGGTTTGTGCCCAAGCAGTAGAAAAAACAAGTCAATGTGAAAATAATGTCTCCCCCCCCCCAAAAAAAAAGTGAACTCAAAGAAGTTGGCTAAACATGTTGTTTAGAGTTTTACATCTATTTTCAGTGAACCTGACTTATCTTTTTAGAATTCTCTTTGCTTTTGCTATCAAGGTTAGGTTAGCTACATATGAGAAAAGGAGAGTTTCATCTTTACTCTCTTGGAAATGTGTGAAATATCAGCATTATTTCTTTTTTAAAAAACTATTAGTACTTGCTTATTAAGTTATCTGGATTCAGAGTTTCTCTGTGGTTAAGACTATTCACATTTTCTGTATTTTCATGCTTCTGTTTTGTTAAATTGTATTTTCTTGGAAATTTGTTCATTGAGCTAAAGCTCTGAGACACAACAGGATCCTAAGAATATTTATGTTCCTAACATGTGTATTAAGAATAGCAGTTGAATAGAAAACTAAGTGGTACTTTTGTGATCATCTATTAACCCCCTACCTAACAGGAGAATATTAAACTTAGTGTAGACCCAAATACTCACCTGTTCACCCTAGCACAAACAGCTATTAAGTGGCAGAACTAACTCTTCTGATTTTCAGCCTAATGCTCCTCTCAGTCTGTTGTTGTGTTAGATGAGCTGACCAAATGGACTGCATCAATCAGTCAACACCAAAGGGAGAATTGCACAGAAGGCTGTGATTAGACTACATTTCAACCACCTCATTTCTTGAGAAGCAGTAGTAGGCATTATCTTCATGCTTCTTCCACAACTGCTCCAAGAGCTTATCATCTTTTTCAGTAATAATGCTTAAGCTATGGTTTTGAATTTTAAGGTCTTACCAAGTTTTGATACTCCTAGATTTGATTGCAAAGATTACAATGAATGGCAATGATACTTCTACCCTCCTCCCCAAAACCCAACAGTCTGGGGCTCTTGTCTTCCAGGGATTAGATATTAGGCAGTCCAGATGTCTCACTTCATCAATGGGGTACTCTGTTGGAGAGCTCCACACATAGATGGACACTTTGGCAGAACTGACTCACCTGGCTCATAGTTCTTCATTAGCTATCTCTGTTTTTTCTAAATTGCACAAAGGAATTAATTTTTTTCTTTAATCCAACAAAATTTATTGACAGTACCCTGCTGGGTTTGCTATGTATTGATAAAAAAAGATGGGTCACTTTCCACATGATGTTTGTGCAGGTCATTTAATATTACCATTAAAAGCTTCTTTCTTACTATGGCAGTCTGACTTGGGTTTGGTCCTTTCTTCAAAAGCCTGAGGTGATTTATTTGCAAAGGTGATGCAATGATATTTTACCTTTATTCATAAAGATATATCTTCTGGGTAAAGAATTCTAGGTTGGGTTCAAAGATACCTCTTTCTAACACATTTAAGGTACCATTTCAGTGATTAAAGACTTCATTTGCTGCTCTTTGGAATTAGTCAGCAATCATTTGAGTAATCTAAGTTTTTCTCTTTGTCTTTTTTTCCCTGCAGTTTCACTATGTCTATACAGAAGACATTAAAAAAAATATTTTACTCTGTATGGGATTTGTCAGGTTTCTTAAATCTCATTCACAAATCAAGGAAAAATTTGTCATTGTCTCTTCAAATATTGCCTCTGCCCTATTCACACTCTACTCCTGGAATGCCAATACAGGCTACAATTTCTAACCAATTCAACTGTTTTACACTCAACCTCTTTGTGTTTTCTAATTCTCCATCTCTTTGTGCTGGTTTTTATAGTTTCTTCTCTCTTTCAGTTTAAGCTGAAAGTCTTCTACAGCACATCTATTTCCAACATGTTCACTAACAGTACAGTTTTAAAATATCTGCTATTTTATCTTTTTCATTTCTAGATATATTTCAAGTCTGCTATGTCATTTCTATAATTTCCTATTTCTTGAATAATTTGCAAGCTTTTATTAAAACACTGAAAGTGAAATTATCTAGGTAAAGTAATAGTATCTAAAACACGTAGGAGTTGGTTTCTGCTATTTCTTGCTGCATTTTGTTTATTGTGCATTATTTTTATACTTGGTTGTCTTTGTATAATGGGTGCTCATGGTTTCAAAAGGTTATCTGAAGATTTTGATACCTAGAATAAGGTGAATTTTTTCAAAAAGAACATACATTCTCCTCTTCCAGGTACCTGGGCCTTTTTCTTGGGACTTCTTATATTATGTGGCTGTTATGTAACTTGTGATTCCACACAATGCCAGTACTTGTTTTACAAGTTCTCTTCTTACTGTTCTTGTTCTTCCCTTCACTCCATCTGATAAGTACAAAAGAACTCCCTTGCAGCCTTTTGCTAGTGGGACAAAGCAGCGGACTTCCCTCATCCTGGGATCCTGGTTTGATGGTGGTAATCTATTAGATTCAGAGCCTAGAAATGTCTTTCCCAATGCCCATGAAGCTTAGTTTTTCAACTGTCTTATGCAGGTGGATATATGACTCATGATAGCCAGAGCTCTAAATACTCCTTCACCTTTTAAGTTCTCACCTCTTCTTCGATTTTGGATTTGTATATTCCTTAACTATTCTTTGATGCTACAAAGAAGTTTTTGTGTATTTCATCTAGCATTTTCAGTTGCCTTCAGCTGAAGAACAGGTCCAAATAACTTGGCTCAACATCACTAAAATAAAAAAATAAGCATTTCTGGGGCAAAAATGAATCAATCATTTCCTGATGAGACTGTTGTTGTTGATGTTTTTGCTTTTCTTAAAGTTAAATGTAAGCGTTCCATGTTTTTCAGAGTTCCCAGTAAGTTTCTCAAAAACTTAAATCAGAACCACCATACAACCCAGCTAATTCCACTCCTAGTTAGATATCCAATGAAATTAAAACATGGCCATATAAAAGCTTGCAGACAACTTCCAGACCAGCAATTTCTCAACAGTGAAAAGGTGTAAATTTAAATGTTCATCAATTGCTGCATAAACAAAACACAATACACATACAATGAAATGTGTTTCAGCCATGGAATGAAATACTACCACATGCTATAATATGGATGGACCTTGAAAACATTACACTAAGTAAAAGCAGCCAGCCACAAAAGACCACATATTTATAATTCCATTTACATGCTATATCCAGAACAGGCAAATCTATAAATACAGTTGGTTAGTGGTTGTCAAGATGTGAAAGAAAGGGGAGTTGACAGTGACTACTACTGTCAATGATTAAAGACTTCATTTGCTGCTCTTCAGAATCAGTCATCAGTCATTTGAGTAATCTAAGTTTTTCTCTTAGTCTACCACTAAGCTTTTTTAGGGTTGATGAAAATGTTCTAGAATCAGTATACATAATTACATTAAAAAGAACATATTAAAAAAATCACTGAACTGTATATTAAAAATCACTAAATTCTGGGGGTCCATGACATATCTTAATAAAAACAAAAAAGTGAACCTCAGCTATTCTTCACTAGCATGTGAAGGTGAACATACATTTCAATTATTCATTATTGATAATACTGATACTCAGGGAAATGATTTATAAAGATACCAGGTTAGTGTGAAAGTATTTCTTGTAGTTGGAAGCTATGGAAAAGTTTTCTATGAAGATGAATAATTATCACAATGTAATTTATACTGAATCCTACACCCAGGTGTATTAAGATTATCAGACAACTACTAAGTGAAACAAAACCAACAGCATCTATGAAAGTAACTTTTCTTTATACTCCAAAAGAAGCTATAAAGAAAATACGACTTCCCGTGTTCTGTATCATTTTCTCTTACATAGCAGCCCTTTATTCAGATGAGCATAAGCTGATACTTTAAAAAAAACATACTTTTTTGATAAAATAATACAATATAAATATGATAAAATAATATAATCTGCTCTATAATAATGTATTTTGGAATACAAAGTAGCTCATATGCTAAACGTAAATAGGGAATGATATCAATATATCAAAAAAAGTCACTGTGGTTCACTGGGCACTTTTAAAAAGCAAGCAGAGCCAGAAAAGTGGGGACAGAATTACTACCTTTACCAGAAAAGGATAAATCCCTCCTGACAGCAGGAATATCTATCTATCTATATCTATCTATAAGAAAATTTAAAATAAGGGCTTCAGAGGACACTCCCAGCTTTGTTGCATGTGGTACTATTTCCCATACCCACTTAATGGCAAATGCCCTGCTCCTCCTGTCCCCAAGCTCACTGCTACACCAACATTGCAATGTCCTAAGACCCACTATCTCTATCTAATTAAAGTGTTATTGGGATTTCTAGTCAAGTAATTAGTTTTGTGTATTTGTAAAATCCACTGTGGTAGCCACTATACTAATTTGCCTCACTCCTTATAGCTATCCTCTTTCAGCTGTCACTTGGGTTGTTTCCAAATCTTATTGTAAAAATAATACTGCAATAAACTTGTGGAGCTTATCATTTTTTGAGTCGATAGTTTCATATTTTTCAGATGGGTACCCCCAAATAGGATTGCTCGCTGATATGACATATTCATGTTTATATTTTTTTAAGGCAGGTTCACACCAACTTTCAAAAATGGCTGCACTTGTTTACATTCCCACCGACAATGTATCAAGGTTCCTTATTCTCCACATCCTCTCCAGCGCTTGTTAATGACGTATTTTTAATGTATGCTAACCTCTTTTAAGTGTGAGATGATCAATCATTGTGGTTCTGATTTGTAGTTTCCTTATTAAAAGTGATGATTAGAACTTTTCCATATATCTGTTGGTCTTCCATAAATCTTCTCTTTTCAAATCTGCTGCCCATTTTTTGACTGAGTTACTTGTTTTAGGTTAAGTTGGACAGGTCCTTTGTATAGGTTGGATACTAATCCATTATGGGTTGTGTAATATCTGAGTATGTTTGCCCATTCAGTACAATGTCCTTTTAATATTTTCTTTTGCAGTGAAAAATTTTTTTTTAATTTGAGACAGTATTAACTATTTTTGCTTTCATTTCCCTTACTGTAGAGCTTCATTTTCCAAAGACATATCTATCACTGAAGTCATGAAACATATTCCCAGTGCTTTCATCTATGTATTTTATTGTTGTAGGTCTTATATTTAAGTTTTTATTCCATTTTGAATTTATTTTTGTGTATGGAGTTAAAGAGTGACCCAACTTCATTCTCTCATATTTGGCTGTCCAATTTCACCAGCACCACTTGTTAGAGACTTGGCTTTCTCTATTATATGGTCATGGCTCCTCGTCACAAACTAGGTATTGATATATGTGGGGCTTTATTTCTGGGCTTTCAATTCTGCTCCACTGATCTGTGTATCTATTTTCATGGTATAATGGTATTATTTATAGTATTTTTGTGGTATTCACAATACCATGTTGTTTTAATTATTGTGTTATAAAGTCAGCAACATCATGCCTCAAATTTTTAAAAACTAATTCAACTATACAAATGTGGGAAACAGCAATAGTACTTTAATTACACTATACAATAATAATTGTATTATACAATGAACACTGGTGGCATGAAAAGGCAAGCTGAATTTTAAAATTCCTGTACAAATACTAGTTGCTTTTCAAAGCCCTTTTTTTAGAACATAAACATTTTTGAAGTTTTCAAGATAGATCTGGGAAATAGCAACTGAAGTCCAGAAATGATCACAAAATAATATGCCAGCTGCATGAAAGTGAAAATTCTATAAAAACAACGCATCATAGAAAAGTATCCCTACTGAATTATAATAGGTAAATTTCAATATGAATAATCAAACTTTGATTTATTCACTAAGGCTTAGGACTTAAAATGTTAAGTCACTCACATTTTAAAAACAATACTGAAAGCTTACATTCTAATGTTTTACTGCCATTAATAAAAATAACTACAAGAAATAGTCTTTGAGTAAAGAAACAATCAATGTATTTAGTCATACTACTGGTTTGTCAGAAAAGTCATGAAGTATTTTTTCTATGCTTTTCAAGCAAAAATGCATCATGACTTTTCCCACAATCCAGTATTTTTCATAGAACATTCTTCAATACCCTTAGGAAACAAAGTATCAAAGCACACACTGAAAGGTGTGAATCAACCCACTACACTAAACCTAGAAAACTGTAAGTTATGTTTACTTTTCCAAAAATATAACAAGTTCATACTGCCATATAGAATTGTTCATAGGTACAGTATTAACTGCAATCATAAATTTTAAAGTACAATTAAGATTAATCTATTTTAATCTCTCTTTAGACTTTTTAGACTCCAGATTCCTAAATGGAGTCTCTGAAAACTGGGTCACAATAGTAACTTCAAAATTGTGATTGTGTGCGTGCGTGCGTATCAATTAGACTATATATCTCACTTCACAGGCATACAAAGAACAATGTTATGATTAGTACCAAGTACCTTTTTCTCTAAATGAGCTTCTAATGCTAATAGTAGTGAAATATTTATATGCCAAATGATATGTGGTAGAAAACATCAAAATCTTGGGACTCTTTTCAAGTGTCTTAAATTCATATTGAATTACAATCCTCGAATGGACTTCTGTAGTAAGAAAATAAAGTCTAGCCAACACATCATCATGTTAGGAAAATAGCAGAAACGTTACCACAATAACCCCAGGGACGCGCACAATGCCTGGTACATAGTTGAAATAAATCAATGTAACAAATAAAAAATGGAGAGTGCATCATACTCAGTACTTTTACCCTTTTTCTTTTCTCTTCATTCCCTTTCAAAAATTTAATGCAATTCTAACACAATTTATAGGTTGGAAACTGAAAGAAAGCCGGTAAAACCTAGACAGTATTATATTAAACTCTTAATAAGCACCCAAACTTTCAAGAGAAAGTTAAAGGTCTTGGACTCCTCTCTGGGGTTCAGTTTTCTGTTTCCAGTTTAAGCTTAGCTAGATTTCACTCTACACACTGCACTATAGTACAGCTATGCTTAATTGACTTTTATTCCATAAAGTAACCACTATGACTCATTTTTTAATGTCAAAGTCTTTCGTCTACCCTTTTTCCTTATCCAATCCTAGCCTTTAAAGGACGTAGGTGACAGTGTCACCACTAAAGAAAGTTTTCTCTGACCACTCTCCTAATTCTCTTTATGTTCCTTCTCTCACTAGACAAAAACTGGACCAATATGTCAAAGAAAAGAACAATTTATCTGATTCTTAAAACTATAACATTCACTTGCTGACATACAGGGACATAAAAAGGACACAGGTATCCATCAATTATCACAAGAAATGCATTACAAAATGCGCACTATATTACAGTGATATATTTAACCCTTTCCCCCATGAATTCCTGTTTATATGCCAACCACATCAATCTCTGATGAAGAAAAATCTGACCTCAAGAAAATAAAAATCACACGTAGAGATGCAGAATCCCTTATAACAAGCACATAGATGAAAAGCAGTAATTGCATGATAAATAATATGCAAATACATAGCAAAATAAAAAGAGTTAAAACTGAAATTGAAAGAGCTACAGTGACTGCTGTGTGAGGTGATGGTGCAGGAGGTGGGAAGAGGAAGAGGGCCATGAGGGTTGCGTGCCTCACCCTGTGGGTCACCATCCTGCTGCTTCGGGTTCTGTTAAGAATAAAAGAGCAGGGCAGGGGGCTGGCGGTGGAGGGAAGCTTTGTCTTGTCTTCAGATGCCTCATTATTTTTTCCCTTTCCCTGCTGCTCCACTGCAGCCCTGTAAAACATTAGGCAAGCCTCTTAAATACTCCCTGTCTGTTCATTTCTCATCTGTAACATGGGCAGAAAAAAATCGATTGGCTCAAAAAGGCTCTACAAGAACATTTATAATACTGTGAGAAAACCTGAGCATAATCACACCTCTAATTCTGAAAGGTCATCTCTAGAAGATCTCAGAAGACCCAAGTCATTTATTCTTCCCTGTTCAGTTTTGGAACTGGGGTCCATCTCCCATACATCCCCATCAAACCCTCTAAAACACCTGAAGGACTTAACTAGACAGGACTAAATTGAAAGTAGTCCATAGAAGTGTATTCCCAACTTTTCAATCACACCAATATGATTTACTATTTTGAATACTTTTTAGAAGAGCTTACGGATTTGTGCTGACTCAGTGCTAGAAATTATTTCAGAGAATATCCTTAGGAATGAAAGTAAACTGGGTAACCACTGCCAAGAGACTGCAAGTTACTTTGAAACTTTAGCATCAGTGAACTTGAGACAAGTTAATTCAAGTGAATACAAGACTGCTTAGGTCTCAATTCAAAACTTTTTGATACAGTAAATCTGGAACAGGGTCTAATACGTGCATTTCTAGCAAGTACTCTAGGTGAGGCTGATGCTACTCATTTTAGAGATGTCTTACTTATATGATCACTTTACCAGCTGTTCTTAGTTAATAACTGACAGATGTGTCTAACAGTCTCCACCTTCTTTAAGACATTATTCCCAAATTCCTTTATAATTTGAAAGCAGGAATTACTATTTAAAAACTGATTTTTTCTTCCTTTAGAATCCAGGTTATCATCATCATACGTCATTTATCACTGTACCTTGATTTCCTCAACTGTCAAATGGGGACAGTAAAAGGGGTTCAATAAGATAATATAAATTTAATCCTATTGAGGAGTACCAGATCACATTAAGTATTTAAATATTAGTCATATTTCAATTATCTGCACAAATTTTCTAATTGCTATTGAGGAAAATTTACTCATGTTTGCTACATTTTTATACATTACTGGTATGTGCATAAAATTTTATTTATTTATTGTTGAAATGTTTCAGGCTCCAAAGGATTCAGGGAGCTCAGGGGCAAGGTGTGTTGGGGAGGGGGGGAGGTTCGAGATGGGAGGGTGAAGTGGGAAGGTGGGAAGGGACAGGGGTTAGCCCATTTTAATCCCAGTCTTGCCACTAAATTGCTACACTGCTCTAGGCAATCACTGCACACAAGTCTCAGTATCTCTTTCTGAAAAAGTTAATTTTGAACAGGAAGATCAAACAAGATAATGTAAGTGGAGTTTTTTTTAAGTTCTGTAGTATTCCTGTAGTGAAGAAAATACTTCTATAGGAGATTTTTTCCCCAAGATATCAACGACAGTGAATGACCACGGACCCTGTATTTACATCCTTAAACGACAGCACAGTGATTCAAATGGTCACACAAACTATTGATTCCCTAATGCCACCAAGTCATAGCTATTTTAAAATTATTTTGAGGTGCATTTAATGCTTCATATATTCCTGCAAAGTAAGAGGGGGGTAAAATGTGGATACCAAAGTAATCTCACGTATTTATTGTGTAGCAGCAGCTAAAATCCTTAATTCATGCCTCTAGTGTCATTTTCACTTTGATGCAGAACCCTTCTACTGGGTCTAGAATAGGCTTTTATGTAGCACTTACACACACATGTGTATGAACAATGACAAGTGCCTGGATTGGTGATTTTCATCTCTAGTTTCTAATACTATTCTTTATAAAATTGCATAACATAGTTAGCAATTTTTTAAATCTTAATTGACTAAAAGAAAATTAAGATATTATAAATTTTCTAAGTACATTTCAATTACCATTTTTATAGGAACAAATGGGTCTGCCACCTATTCTTATCACCAACAAGATAAAATATGTCTTTGATGACATTTTCTGCAAAATGTCTCCTTTATATAGGAAATAAAGTAGTAAAACTCATTTTTGTAAGGAATATACTTCTGAAAAGCAGAATATAAACACTTTCAAATAAGACATTTTAAACAAAGCAGTCAATATTCTCCATTTCAAAGAAATCCAATTATGGAAAACCTCCTATAGTTTACCCTAACAATCTCCTAATTACTAAATGTGTAAATTTCCATTTTCATATACTTAGCTTTCTCACATAGAAGGTATATGCGCTCTAAAAGACACTACAAATGTTAATTAAAATACCTAAACGCAATTTAAAATATGTACATGCTGTTGATATTTTAAAAGCTATATAGAAATAATTTTTACCATTTTTATCAACTACAATTCAAATGTTAAAAACTTTAAAATTTTAACAATTTAAAATACTTAAATTGTTTTAAAATATAGGTAATTGATTTAAAATATAGGTAATATGAAACAAGGAAGAGTGAAGGTAAAAAACTATTTCAGAGACAGGAATCTAGTAATAATAGTTAAATAAAATTAAAAGGTAGATAAATGTATATACCATGTTTTCTTCTGTCTGTGATCACTATGTTTAATCACCAATTACTTTTATTCTATTTATTCAGTGCTCCAAGAAAAAATGCTAGATCTAATTCCAGAGGCGTAACACGTGTGCATGCTCATGCCACGGATTAAGCAGGTGCGATTATCACCACAGGCTGTTAAAGCACACCCATCCACCCTTCTTTCCTTCGCAGTACCGACATCCCAAAAGAGCTTATGTGTAGTATACAATGGAAGAGAAACACATCTACAGAAGACTTCATTTTAATATATTCAAGATTCTGTCTTAGAGGCCTTATGAAAGTTGTTCACAAAGTTTTCAGTTAATTTTAATGCTGGTCATATGCGTAAAGAAACTCTAAAGTAGATCACTTGCAGCTATTTATGCCTCATGTATTACTAATGTACTCAGCCACATGAGATGGCAAAAGAGTCCATTACATCAATTTGTCTTAAGTTTATGGACAGAAAATTTTCAGTTGATAAAGCTGTATCTCCATGGTTTACAAAAACAAAAATTCTTGGGCTTGAAATCACTAACATTATTTTTGCTGAGTCCATGGCACACAACAGCACCTCAAGTATGTTTGTCAAACGAAAACATTAAATGGCATTGTGAAATATAGGAAATAAAGTAGTAAAACTCATTTTTGTAAGGAATATACTTCTGAAAAGCAGAATATAAACACTTTCAAATAAGAAGTGACATTAAAAAGTCTACTTCCAATTACAACTGTTTGGGGGGAAAATACTTGCAATGGTATTCTAAAAATAGCCTTGAATGAAATATTTATAAAGTATTTAGAAAGTTTCTGGCCCAAAAGAAGTTCTATATAAGTACTTGTCATTAGTGCTATCCTGTAAATCTACTTTGGTTCACAACAATCTTTGTAGCTGCATTAGTATTACTCAGTAAGTCATTAACTCACTGGTAAAAAGAATGCAAATAAGCACGACTACTACCTTAGTACTACTAGTGAGAATGTAATTACCATCACCTATTTTATATGTGGGAAAAAACATATCTTACAAGTGACCCAACATTTTCCTGTAATGATGGTTAATCCAGTAAGACTAACATACAAGAAAGGTGAATGAAATCTTAGAGTTTATCCTATATCTTATATCACAGCAAAGTAATACCTGATAGTCCAGTATGTCTTTTATCCAGTATATTTATATAATTCAGAACTTTGTTAAAAAAAAAACTACTGTGAGCCATATTCACTTATATCTAATAATTTAGCAAAAAAGAAAACATCAAAATCCAAAGTGATAATATAGCTATGAAAATTTCCCTTCTTATTGAGGCAATTTTAATATAGGTGAATGCTAAAAAAATGTTTGGGATTTCCTCTCTTACACTTTGACTGCTGGCCACAACAGAAATGAAGACTGAGGTGGTTTGAAAATTCTGTATTAAATCAAATATTCTTCATACTCTCTAAAGAAGTAAGCATTAGGCTGTGTGAAGTACCCTCAACTTCCGGACACCAAAAACAACAACTGCTGCAATGAAAGAGTAGAGTAGTTAAGGGTTAAGGAGGTAGCTGACTTCTATTATGAAGCTAGCGAGAAACCTACTTGTTGACAGTATTAAAGTCAGCTACATTTCTTTGCTTGACTTAAGGCAGTGGAATTTTTGAAAAAACATACTCATTTTCAAATTAAGATGTCATTTCAAACACACTATGTACAGTCTCCATTTCAAGAAAATCCAATTATGAAATCTCTTATAAAGGTTAACTGAATGATGAACCCTTAATTTAAAGAAGTATGATAAAAAATGCATTAAGATGAATATAAAGGGAAAGTCTACCAGTTTGTGTTGGACATAAATGATAAAATATACCATAAATACTAAATTATATAAAATAATTTAGAAACGCTATAAACATAACTGGGTGAAAGGGTTTGGCTAAAGATGTAAACGTGTAATTTAACTGGAATAAAAAAAAAAACACCCCACAAAATAAAAACCTTCAAGTACAATTCAGGGGAGGTACACAGCGGTGAGCCCCTTTAATTAAAACTAGGCAAATCAAGTAACAGAGATGAGTGATAGCTGTAATTATGCTATTCTTTTACTTCACACTGCAAACAACTGATGAATTGCCAGAAGATAACAAATAGGTTTTTTAAAACAAGTAGCAAAATTTTTATAGTGACAATCTAAATCAATTACTGTCCAAAAAGGAATGTGTAGTTCTCTTTACAAAGAAATATGGGGGGAATTTTAAATGAATTTTCAGAACTAAATCTGTGGAGGTAAATAAATTAGCTTTCTACACAACAAAGTCAAAGCATCTTTCTCTAGTTCTTAATCTCAATTATATGAATAAAATCTACACTGGACTTCATTTCTTCTTTTAGAGCTAGCTATATATGCATCATTTCACTTGGTTTCAGTACTTTGACCAAGGAAATCCTAATACATCAATACAGTTTCTAATAGTAGAAAGCTAAGCCAAAATCTATCTTTTTAATAATGAAAAAAATTCCTGCTATGCATTAAAATACTAAATATTAAAAAAAGACAAAAATGAAACTAATTAAAATGCTATAAAAGGGAAAGTATACTGGTTTTCCTTTTTGAGCTATTTTTATTTTTACATAGAACTGGGGTGTAGGCTAGAGGTGTGGGGAGTGAGAGGATTCACCAAAAAAAAATGGAAAGCGGAACAGGCAGATTTACTGAAATACACTGCTAAGGGGAACAGCGGGTGAGACAGGAGAGGTCTGCTATGCCATATGTGGGTTAGCTCCCTGGCTGGGGATCGAACTCAGGCTGTAGCAGTGATAGTGCTCAGACTTAACCCCTAGGCCCTGGTTTTCCTTTTTGATGATTTTGTTTTAAAACACTACTTCTACATAGATGAATCTGCTATAAATATCACCTTTTCCTTATTTTAACTTAATTAGGTTATGGGAGAACTATAAGAGATAGTGAAAGGTAACAGACTGAAAAAAAAGAAAAAGAAAACACAACTTCCCCTCATTACAAAAGCACTATTAACACAATATAAATACTATTTACATCATTTTCTTCCATTTCATTAGCTTTCCAAGTTGTAGGTAGTCACTGATGTAATGAAATGATTAACTCATTAAAACTAACTTCTGTCCAAAACGAGTTTGTTACAATCTTAATTTTAAAAATTCATATAAAATAAATAATAAATGAAATATTAGATTTTACTGGTACACATGGTACAACAATGCAGTTTGTTTCATCTTACTGAAAAGAATGTTTGTAACATAAGTAGATGGATCATCATATAATGATAACTAGGATCCTTCTAAGAAATGATCAAAGAAAAGACATAACAACTGATTTCTATTTTGTATGTAAAATGCAATCTGCAGCTAAAATTGTTAAATGGAAGATTTAATGACTGTAATTTCAGCATTACTAGACATACGCGTTACCTCAACAATATCCGAGTTGGTTCTGCTTTCGTGAGGTTCATTATATTCTGTATACTTGAGAAGAACTTTGTCCATGTCAGTGCTGGCATACTGAAACAGTTTGTTAGAGCTGTTGAAAATGATGAGTGCTATTTCACAGTCACAGAGCACACTAAGTTCATAGGCTTTCTTCATTAATCCAAACTTTCTCTTTGTAAAAGTGACCTAGAAAATAAAAAAAAGGTATATTTTTATTAAAAGAATTAGTAGTACTTGAATGTAAGTTACCTGAAGATAACTCCTTTTTTAATATTGAGCCAGGTTTTAACACTAGAAATAATTCCCAGTCTCAAGCTCCATGTGAGATCTTCCTCCTCTGCTTGCCAGAGGGCTACATTTATCTTGTATGTCCAACCGCTCTGACAACAGAATCTTTAGGAGGTATTCCCTTATCCTTAATTGCACTCCACTGCATAAGGCAAAGAATTAAAGGAGACAGCTGATCAGTGTTATCATCCATTTTAAAGTTACCATTAGGAACCACAAATCCTACACCCAAGTAACTCATCGTCACTCAAACTTTAATCCTTAAACAACTAAATACATCTATTAATCTAACTCATATTTGTCCTCCCTCCAAAGCCCTTCTATTGTACTCACTGAAATTCAGTCTATGATCAACAAATTCCCCAATGTCCTCAAATTCTTCTCTCAGGGGCCTCCCTGGTGGCGCAATGGGTTAAGTCTCAGCACTATGAAGCTACCCAAAGCCACTGCAGCACAAGTCTGATCCCCAGACAGGGAACTTCCCACATGGCACAGCAGACCTCTCCTGCCTCGCCCGCTGTTCCCCCCAGCAGTGTACTTCAGTCGATCTGCCTGTTCTGCTTTTCACTCTGTCTCTGGTGAATCCTCTTACCACATCACACCTCTGGCCTACACCCCAGTTCTTGCATGCATAAATAAATAAATGTTCAAAAAAAAATTCTTCTCTCAATATTTCTCTAACTGAAACTTGAAATCTTATGTCCGCTCAATAGAGACCACTCTTGTTTGTTTTTAAATATCATAACCCCTATATTCAAGGGCCTGGAGTCTATCTCCTTTTGCTCCCTATTTTCTCTTCCAAATTATTTTTCTTCTTTCTACTCCAAACATCCGAGATATTTTGAAGATTATGCCATGAATTACATGATCCGATGATCCCTCTATGAAGGACACCAAAGACATGGTCATTCTCCTCCATGAACTGATAAATGTATTCTTTTTCTAGCCCTATCGTTATCTCTGCTTGCTTCCACACTTGCATAAAAAAAAAAAAATCATTGCAAATACCTTGGCCACTCAGTTCCTTTATCGCCCACCCTCCAAATGATCAGCTTCCACCAGATGTCAATCACCCATCCTGCTTTAACATCTTTAACTCTGCATCAACTACAGTCACATCACCTCCAAATCTCAATTTCATGCATTCCACTGTGTATCCTACTCAGTTCTATTTTGTATTATCGCTCCAGAAATTCTTCAACCTTTTAAGAAAGTCCTCCAATCCACATAATTCACCACATCATTACTATGTATTCTCATGTCCTTTCTCCTCTCTTTAAATTCCATAATCTACTATGCTCTTATAAAGCATATATAAGACCTTTACCCTTCCATCATTAACATACTACCCAGGGCCTGATTCCCTATCTATACACTACCCAGGGCCTGATTCCCTATCTATACACTCCATTACCCCTGTCATCTTTATGCAAGTATCTTACAATTCCTGGAAACAGGAAAACACACACACACAGTTTCTAATCTAATTTCTCTTGCCCCCAGTCTTCATATACTCACACCACTATCACTCATACCATACCACTATAACCAACAGCAACGTGGTTTTTCAGAAGCACAGGGATTAGTTAACCAAAATGACCAAAAGCTGGATCCTAATATATTTCAACATTTCATGTGAACACAACTGGAATCAAGCTAAAAATCATTAACTAAAAATCATTAACTTTAATAACAAAAAGTCTCCAATTTCTTAGAAAGCAAGCAATACACTCTAGTAATTCATGGGTTAAAGAAGAAATTTAAGTATAAATTTGAAAACATTTTCAATAAAAAATGACAAAATACTAAAACTTGTGAGACACAGTTAAATCAATGTATCTTATATTTACATTTCCCCTTACAGGCAGAAATTTAGCTCTATATGAATTTGCCAGGGAAAAAAGGAAAGCTGAACTGTCAATGATTTCTTCCATCTATAGATATGTAAAGAACTGCTGTCCAAAAGGAGGAAGACAGTGTCAAGAAAAAACAGAAATTAATGAAATTTAAAACAACTACACAATAAAGACTAAAATTCATTATTTGAAAGGGTTAATAAAACTCAACAAATCCAATTAACTAAAAAATAGATAGGGAAACAATATAATAAAGGGTAAATAAAATATAAACAGAGTAGGAACATTATGAAGAAAATAAAAGCATATGGACAAATTTTCACTAACAACACTATCTGGACAAATTCCATGAAAAATAGAAAAGGCAGAAAAATCTGCATTACTCTTTATCAAAGAAGTTAGATCTTTACTTCAGAAGACTCACAATAAACTCCAGTACAGAGAGACCTGTAATTTGAAAATATTTTAGAAAGAAATATACTACACAAACTTCTCTAGAGAACATGTCCCAACTTGATTTATAAGTGAAATACACCTTGCCATAACCTAACTGATATTTTAAAAAGAAAAAATTCCAGACCAGGGCCTCCCTGGTGGCGGAGGGGGTAAAGTCTCAGCACTATCAAGCTACTACCAGCCACTGTGGCATGCGTTTGATCCCCAGCCAGGGAGCTGACCCATATGCACAGCACACCTCTCCTGTCTAGCCCGCTGCTCCCCTCAGCAGTGTTTTTCAGTAGATCTGCCTGTTCTGCTCCCCACTCTGTCTCTGGTGAATCCTCTCACCCCCTCCACCTCTGGTCTATACACCAGTTCTTGTATGCATAAATTAAAAAAAAAAATAAATCTTAAAAAAAAATTCCAGACCAATCTCACACATAATTTATGCAGCATGATACTGTAGTAAAAGAATTTTGAAAAGAAAATACTATCACTGTTCAAAAGATTTTCTTCAGTTCAGTTTATCAGCAGGTCTAATTATTCCCACTAACCTATCTACCAGCTGCTCAGTTAAGTTTTGTACCCAATTAAATCAGTATTACCAAGTAAACTACTACTCAGGCTCTGCATAACAGATCTTCAGTGTTGTTTTCGAAACTTTTCCTGATATGCAATCTACCCAGAGTAACATCATTTTTTTCTACAAACGGGTTTAATCTGCATTTACAATAATCTATAAAATTATTTTTCCCTTTTTTCCTAAACCAACAAGCTGACAAACATTCTTAAAGGGCCAGAGAGTAAAGATTTTATTAGACCTAAGGGTAACACAGTCTCTGGGACAACTAATCAATTAAACTATTGTAATGTAAGAGCAGCTATAGACTATACATTAAAAAGTTAGCATGGCCTACTCTAATAAAGCTTTATTTTTAAAAAAAAACAACAACAGGCAGTCAGCCCAAGGACCAGTTTACAACCCTGCTCTATATTCTTCCAATTTCTGCTTCCCATATATCAGCAGCATTATAATAATCCTGAATTTATAGGGCTTTATTGACAATGGCACTGAATATTAAATTCAATGTATTTTGTTAATTACAGCTGAGTATTACATAAATCTTTTATAAGTATTTATAATAAAGAGTTGTAAAAAGAATCACATTATTTGCTGCTTAAGCAAAAAATTTAACAGACTAGAATACATTCAAGTAAGAATTGCAGTTATGTATTACTTAAATTATGAGGTAATAAGTTAAAACAATGATCAATATATAGAAAGCCAGCAAACAATCAAATGTATAGAAAACTAAGTATGACAAATCTACATAATGAATAGCAGTGACAGTACTGCAGTGATTTTACTTTCCATCTTTTGCCTATCTATACTTTCTATAATTAATATATGTGAAGTCTGTAATAGCAGTGAAAAAGAATTTCTGTAAAGATATAGGAAAAAATGCTGAAAGTTTGTGATTGTTAATATTTTAGTTTTGGAAATAAAAATTTAGACTTGAAATTAAGAAAGACTCAACCATTCTATCCTATGTTCCTTTTAAAAATACATATTTACATTAATTAGATACATTAAAATTTTTGTTTACCTGTCGGTTCCTTTCATCCATTATGCGTGTGATTTGTATTTTCTTCCGCCCCATTTTTAGTCAACTTTCCTTCCTTATATTCCAAATACTTAATTCAAAAATTAATTTTCTTCAATACCTTAATGCATCGTACAGTTTTGAGTATTTCAGCTTCTAGTCCAAGGGTTAGGGCTGAAAATATTCTGTAAAATCTAAAAGAAAACACAAATTAGAAAATTTTAAATCCTATAAATCTGCAAAGCAGGAAAGTGTTATACATAAGTTTCAGACCTATGCTGCACACAGCATTATTAGTTGAAATTTCTGGTTATATAAAATTAACAAGTTGAAGCATTTCAATTTTACCTCCAAAACACCTCATGATAATTTTCATGCCTCTAGTTCTGGCAATTATAACCTTTGAGTTTTTCTGAATGTATACATAAAAATAACAATAAAAATCAATACTTACTGAGATTTTTTATGCGCCAGACAATTTTCAAAGTACCTGGTATGTCTGAACTAATTCACTCCTAACTGTAATCTTTTGAATTGTTTATGATTATCATTTCCATTTTATGAACAGGGGTATCAAGGCACAGAAATATTAAAAGATATGTCCAAGGTCAGTTAGAGAGGGAAGAACTTAAAACATGAATTCAGGGAGTCTGGCTCCAGAACCTCTCCTTTTAAACATAATGGAATAGCCTTAAAAACTTCTGATGTTTCTATATCAAATGATGAAATACCCAATCTGCTTTTGCAAACTTCTTGCAAAGGGTCCTAATCACCAGCAAAATCACTACTTGCTGATATCCAAAAAAGACAATATATACTTTCATAATAATATGCACTTAGATGAAATACTATTTCTTTAGATCTTTAAGGAACTCCCATTTATTAGTCAAGAGTCAGTTCAAAAGTCATCACCCTGATGAAACAGAGAGCAATTTGACCTAATATAAAATAAAGCACCCTATTCTGTGGGTTAGTATACAAACTCCAAGTCCATTTTCCTCTGAGACTGAATCCATCAAGAACAAAACTGTTTTATTCCATTTATCTCTGTAACAGAATGACTGGTAATGAAATGATATAACTTGCTATAATCTGAATGAGTTATATCAAAAGCCGGTGCTTTCAAAACTTACATACATAACAACATATTTATGGGTAGACAGGAGAAAAGTATTCAGTAACAATTTCTTAGGGGAATTTTGCTGAATTACTTTTAGTATTGTGCATGTATATCTATAAAACGTCAATTGTACTGTGCAAATCCTGTGTTTTTGCTCAAATCTGTCTTTGTGCTCAAAATCAAGGGGCCTTTCATTTTAACAATCACCAGCATTTTTTACATTTCTTTCCTCATTCACTTCTTCATTCATACAAGCATTAATTGATCATCTACTAACAAAATTTACAGCCTATTAATTTATAATCTGCTTGCAGTAAGTGTACTTTCAAACAATGAACTATGTACATAGGATTAAATGTTCAAGAAAAAAATGATTTCTGACCTCAGAGTTCAGTCTATAGGAGAAAAAAAGCAAACCATCATAGAGACAAACTCTACATCTCAAAATTTTAAACTTCATTTATCTGATTTAAATTCATGGGTCAGGGAAGGCGTCCCTGAAAAAGTGCCATACTCAAACCTGAGCATAAGGGTATAAATACTAGGCAGAGAGAAAAACATGCAAAAGTCCCATGACAAGAGGGAACAGGAGCTCTAGAGGAACTGAAAGATGGCTAGCCACTGGTGGGAACCAAACAAACAAGCAGCTATGTTGTAGAATATTTTTGCTTTCTAATAGATTACATTATAAAAAATATAAGTCAGCTTCCTCCAAATCATGTTCCCTAACAGATCACATTGCATCTAATTTCCACTATGACAACAATTTGCTCTGTAATAAATGACAAAAATATTCTTGTATTACAGCAGAGATATTATACCTACAAAATAAATGCCCTGTAGTATTTTGTGTAATATAAAAATTCTGAATTCCAGAAGATGCAACATCTGAGCATTTTGCTTCTGACAGTGTTAAAGGAGGCTGCTTTAAGACAACCTTCTGCTGAGAACTAAAAAGGCAAGACAGGGCCTCCCTGGTGGTGCAGTGGGTTAAAGCACTGTGCTGTGGCGCTGTCAGCGGCCATGAGAATTCGACGCCCAACTGGGGAGATTCCCACATGGCGCAGCAGACCTCTCCTGCCTCGCCTGCTGCTCCCATCAGCAGTGTATTTCCGTTGATATGCCTTTTCTGCTCCCCACTCTGTCTCTGGTGAATTTAGCTAATGCTAGTAAAATCTTTATTTTAGCATAAGTAAATATAAGCATAAAGATAACATCACCAGATATTCAAATTACCTTATTTTTCATACAAAATGTGTAAATACAAAAACAAAACACAAAAAAAACCACAGCTGGGCCTCCCTGGTGGCGCAGCAGTTGAGCGCTGTGGAGCTGTTGGCAGTGTGCGATGCAAGTTCGATGCCCAGCCGGGGAGAATCCCACATGGTGTGGCAGACCTCTCCTGCCTCGCCCGCTGCTCCCCTCAGCAGTGTACTTCTGGTCTGCCTGTTCTGCTCCCCACTGTCTCTGGTGAACCCTCTTGCCGCCCCACGCTTCTGGCCTGTACCCCAGCTTGCATGTATAAATAAATAAATCTTTAAAAAAACAAACAAACAAACAAACAAACGAAACAGTCAAGACCTGATTGAAAACCAAGATTTTAAAATGTCAACAGAAATAGACACGGATTCAGGTAATGGTATTATCAAAAAAAAGGATTCAAATAATTTAATGTGTTCAAAGTATTAGAAACCAAAACGTGTAATTTTAGCAGATAATACTTAAAATGCATGGAACCAAAAGATGCAATTTTGAAAAGAGAAATTAAGAAATCAATAAAGGAGTTTAAAAACAGGTTAGATACAACTGAAGAATCAAGAAACCAGAAGATGGGGGGGGGGGGCGGGAGTCCACACTGAAGTTCAAAAATACACAAGAATGGGAAATACAGAGGAGTGTGAAAAAATTATATGAATGGAGAAAAGATCCAAAATATATGCAACTGGAATCCCAGGACTGAAGGGGTAAAATATGGGAAAGAAGAAAAAATGTGAAGACAAAAAAACTTTTAAAACTGATAAATGACATCAAGTCATATTCAAGATCTACAGACACCCAAACAAAACAAATACAGAGAGAACCATACATGGGCACATCAAAGAGAAGAGATTCAAGATCCATTTATGATAAAAACTCTCCAAGAAATGGGAATAAATGGAACCTATCTAAATATTATAAAAGCTGTATCTGACAAACCTACAGCCAGTATCATACTCAACAGTGAAAAGCTGAAAGCAGGAACAAGCCAGGGATGTCCACGATCAACAGTTATTCAACATAATTTTCAAAGTCCTAATTGAAGCAAATGAGCAAGAAAAAGACATAAAAGGAATCCCAGTTGAAAAAGAAGTGAACTTGTCACTATTCGCAGATGACATGCTAATATATACTTAAGAGAAACCAAAGGAGAACACAAAAAACTGTTAGAAATAATAAATTAATAAAATAGCAGGATACAAAATCAATACACAAAATCAGTGGAATTCCTATATACAAGCAATGTGTAAAAAGAAAGGGAAATACACATTTCCATTTATAATTGCACCCAAAAGAATGAAATACCTGGTAACAAACTGTAAAACTCTGTTAAAAGGAAATAAGACACCAATAAATGGAAAGACATCCCATGATCATGGACTGGCAGGATTAACATTGTTAAAATGGCCATATTACCCAAAGCAACATACAGATTTAATGGAGTACCTATCAAAATATCAATGACTTTTAAAGAAACAGAACAATTATCAAATTTATATGGAACAACAAAAGGCCACGAATAGCTAAAACAAGCTTGAAAGAAGAAAAATGGAAGATCCACACTTTCTGACTTCAAATAATACTAGAGAGCAACAGTAATCAAAACAATATGGTGCAAAAACTGAAACTCTGACCAATGGATCAGAAGTGAAAGCCCACAGACAAATGCCTATCAATACGGACTTTGACAAAGGAGTTACAGTCATACAATGGAGAAAAAATAGCATTTTCAATAAATACTCTGGAAAACATGGATAGTCACATGCACAAAAATAAAGCAAAACCTGTATTAACATCATACACAAAAATTAATTCAAAATGGATTAAGATGTGGACATAAGAACTGAAACCACAAAGCACTTGCAAGGAAATATAGGGGACACACTATAGGACATCTACCACAAAGATATATTTGGGGACTCAACCCCAACAGCAAGGTAAACAAAAGCAAAAATATACAAGTGGGACTATAACACACCTAAAAGCTTTTGTATCTCAAAAGAAAACATAGCAAAAACAAAAGGCAACCTACAGAATGGAAAAAAATACTTGCATAGCACACATTTGACAAGGGGTTAAAGCTCCAAAATTTATAAGTACTTACACAATCCAACAACAAAGAAACAAATGACCCAATTATGAAATGGGCAAGGGACCTCAACAGACACTTCTCTAAAGAAGACATTCAGATGGCTTACAGACATAAGAAGTGCTCAACATCACTTATTATAAGAGAAATGCAAATTAAAACTACAATGAGATATCACCTCACCCCCTGTGAGAATGGCCCATATAAAAAAAGAATGGAATTAATAAATATTGGCAAGGAGGTAGTGAAAAAAGAACTCATCCACTGTTGGTGGGAATGCAAGCTAGTACAACCCCTGTGGAAAACAGCATAGAGAAACTAAAAATGCAAATTCTGTATGACCCAACAAAACCACAAGTAGGTGTTTATCCAATAACACAAAAACCATTGATACAAAAATATCTATCTACACCTGTGTACACAGCAGCACCAGTCACAAGTGTCAAGTTACGAAACCAATCCAACTGTCCTTCAACAAGTAAGTGGATAGAGAAAGTGGAGCATATACTCAGTGGAGTATTACACGGCTATGAAAAATGGTGGCATCTGGGACAATATGGATTATGCTGAGTGAAATCAGTCAAAAAGTCAAAGATTTTGGATGGTTTCACTTATCTGTGGAATATAAATACCAGGGGGGCGGGGGGAGCACAATTTCACAGAAACAATAGAAGGAATAAAACACGAACTCAACATAAAAGAAGATTGTGTGTGATTACCAGAGGGAATAGAAGAAAGGCTGAAGGGGCTGGGGGAGGGAGGCATATGGGGTATGGGTATGAGTGGTTTGGTGGAGGGAAAAATAAATAAACTGACACACAGAATCTCAAAAAAAGAAAGAAAGACAAACTGGGGGACAGTACAAAAGATGTGAAAGAGGTCTCCTTGGTGACACACAAACAAATTCCTGTCCACTTTCCAGGCATCAGTTATTTACTACATGACTTTAGGTAAATTTCTTTTACACTTAACTTTCAAATCTGTTAAAATGAGAATAAATTTCACACAGGGTTTTTTGAGTATTCATTGAGATAAAGTATCTCTGAAGTACTTGGCATAAGCCAGGTGCTTAAAAAATTATACTCATTATTATTCCATTTATTCTAACTCCAGGTACCCATTTCTTAATCATACAATTAATGAGGGTAGCATAAGCTTAGCTGTCACCAAGGAAATACCTGAAAGAAAATTTTAGATAAGATCAATTTAAAAATTTGCTAATTTAAGATATTTAGAAATTTATCAGATATTATAAACCAAAAAAAAATTCCATTCCAAATGAGAGTAAGAGTTATTTGGAGGAAAACAAGGGTCCGCTTTCATGAAAAGAATCATCATCTCTAATTTTACCTAGTTTGAGAATTCATGATTTAGACACAATATTTTCATCAAGAGCATTTTCTCTTTTTAACAAGTTTTAATTTTAAACCATGGACATCATAATAAATGAATTAGATGTATTGACAGAATTCTTCATTGTCTGAGGAACTTTGATTACAAAGAGAATCACTCCTTATTCTCCAATGTTCATTTTCCTTAATGGGTGTATACACATAGCATTTTTAAGTAAACATCATTAGATACTTCTAAGACAATTCTTATTCCTTTGGTATTAATGAGGAAAATAAAATATGAAACAGAAAATAACCTAGGATTTTTAGAAGCAATCCAGAGCAAGGAAGTCTGTAACTGATTTTTGCTCTTACAGGCATAAACAGAGTATAGATAAGTCACACATTGCCAAGGAACTATGCTAAGTAAACACATTTACAATGAATGGGCCTCCCTGGTGGCGCAATGGGTTAAATGGCAGCACTATGAAGCTATCCAGAGCCACTGCAGCACCAGTTCCATACTTGGCCAGAGAGATTCTCACATGGCGCAGCAGACCTCTCCTGCATCGCTGCTGCACCCCTCAGCAGTGTACTTCAGTCATCTGCCTGTTCTGCTCCCCACTCTGTCTCTGGTGGATCCTCTCACCACCCCACACCTCTGGCCTGCACCCTAGCTTGTATGCATAAATAAATAAATCTTTAAAAAAAAAAGACATTTACAATGAAACAGAAGAACATGAAAATGACAGAGAAAAGACAGAAGAGATCCCGAAGCTAACTACCCCCGCAACTACCCTTACACTGAATTTCTTGTTATAAAAGACAGTAAAATTTTAATGTTTTCATTAACCTCTCTTACTTGCAGCATAAAGCAACTTCATATATACATAGTTTAAGAGCTGATAATAATCTGTTCCCCAAGGAACAAGTTCTAATTGTTTTAAAATGATTCAGGTATGTCATTTTCCTATCAAATCATAAATATTCTTTCCCTGATATATTACTTGATTTTATAATATTTATTCCAGTCATAAAAGATATACTAACGGTGTATCTTAAGTGTTCATAAAACCAAAATCTTCTAAGTCAAAATACCAGATGATACAGAAGGCTAGGAAAAAGGCGTGAAAAGTCTAATACCAACCAAACAACAAATCACCTTTATAGCCTTCAAAATTAGTTTCCTTTGCAGCTCTAAATAAAGCTATCTCTGATACACTATAGATAGGAATTCAGTGTAACACGGTGTTTGCAAGAAATAATACGTAACCTGGGCACTAAAAAACTGCTAAAAAGCAGCAGTGCTAGGTAAAAGTCAGGAATCAAACAGTTCTTACATATATACAGATCATAATCACACACAAAAGAAAAGGCATTAATGACCATAACAAAGCTAAAGTAGGAGACAATGCAATAGTAAACGTCTTGATTTAACTACTCATTGCTTTCTAAAAAGTCAAAAGTACCTTAATGACTGCTTCAAAATTTTCTCACATCCAGCCAACTAATCAAAATTCACTATCTGTTTCTGCTGGCATAGTGAGATAGGTTTTTTTCTTCACCATAAGAAGCAGCCCTGTGGCCACAGCTCTCAATTGGTAACCATCAACCAAAAGAAACCTGTACAGCACTATTTTACAGGCATTCAATACCCAAAGGACATTCCAAACCACCAACTGACAGCGTAAAAATGAAGACAGAAGATAGGTGATTTTTTTTAAAGATTATGCTTTAGACTAAGTCTTTCTGCAAATGAGTCACTGAAAAAGAACAATTATTTTCTATTACGTTAACCAAAGTCAGATCCTGAAAAAGGAGCTAACCATATACTAAGTTTAATTGCCTCTCACTGGTTTATAGCAGGCAGTAACAAGTACTGGTATAAAGTCTTGAACTCTGGTGCTAAGAGAAGTCAATATTAAAGATTAAAGATTCATTATGCCAAATCACCTCATTACCTTTTCATTTCTCCGCTCAAAACTAAGGAAGAAACAAAACCACTGAGAAAAACTGAGTAAGATGGAAATGCAATTCTATGCAGATACTAACAATTATCTACTGACTACAGAAAGCTAATCAAGATGTCAATATTCTAACACCAAAACTATGCTGGAACTCCTAATACACTTTCAGAGCACACTTTACTTTGCTGTATGTCATTTACCAAAACTGTAATTATTAACTGCTTGTACAATTAAATGTTTCTTTTTTTCCCCTCTTACCAAGCTGGAAGCTCAGTGTGAAAAAGGGGAGGGGTGGGGAGGAGGGCAATAGGTAAACAGGATAAAGGGGGACAAGTGTATGGTTATGGACAGAATTAGATTTTTGGTGAATTTGTAACTGGGATGAGTCCAAAGTCCGGTAAAGGTGATGCCCCCCAAGGAAAAAATGCTAAAAGGTTTTGCAGTTTGGGGTGGAGGCTCTGATGAGAAATAAAAGGAACTGAAAAAAAAGGAGACTGAGTCGCCATGATGTAGGAAAAGAAAAAGGAGTCACCATGATGAAGGAATAGAAAAAGCAGTCAACCATGAGGTAGAAAAAGAAGCAGCAGAGGCAGGTGATGTAGCTGCGAAGATTGAGAGTTAGAAAATCAGACGCCAGAAGTTTCTGAGCCACTGGGATATAGAGCTTCAGATTGAACATTTTTGGAATCTTCAGTGACTTTGGGACCAACAACTTTGGAGGCTTTGCAAGTAGCCAAGCAATGGAAACTGCTCCCGGTTTTATCTTTACTGCAGCCGAATAAAGAAGGCAAAGGCCTGAAGCAGACACCTTCCTAAAATGCATGAGTACAGTCTGTTGGGCCATCTGGCCACTGTAGTTGCTGTTTGCAGTGTTGTTGGCCTGGTGCTGCGCTGTGGCACCATGGCAGCTCCAGGAGCATTTCCAGTTGTGTCCTGTGTCATCCTCATGAGTTGGAACCTGGCCTACAGTCTGGTTGCTGTGCATCTGCAAAGGCAGGAAGATGCCATTTTGGAAACGTGGCCTACTGTTTGGAAGAGGAGCTCCACATCTGCAGTGGTGGGAAGGCACAGCCTTCTTTGTTATTTCTTTGGGACTTAAAGGACTGGGCATTGCTTTAAGTAAGTTAAATGGCCATAATTTGACTTCAGTAACTCTTTCATTTTTCCTGTTTGTTAAATAAATCCCATTGTTATTGTTTCCTAAGCCTGAATAGTCTTGCAATTGTGTGTGCAGTTATAGAACTAAGATAGTAACTGGAAAGCAATTTGGGCATTGCCCTTGGCCAGTTTTGAAGCCCCATTTGCCGGGTGTCAAATTTAAAGTAGTATACACACAAGTTGATTTTCAATGATGCATACCTGAACCTTAGATTACAATGCAACGCTACAGCTAGCTAATCTATCTGAAAGAAAAATGTTAGGCCCCAGGCATGAAAAATCTCTAAGAGCCAACCTTTGGAAGGCAGCCAGCTGTTCTTCACTGAACTGCAGAAGGGCAGATAATTAACATTTATCTTCATGTGCCATTAGCTCTATTAGACATTAAAATATGACTGTCTCATTTAATAGTCACAATAACACTGTGAAGTGATGAGCATGTATTCCATTTCCTAGATGAAGCAACGAGAGGCACAAATGGCTAGTGCTCACACAAAACCACACTAGAGCTGAAGTTCTGGCTCTAGTGTCATGTGGGTCGACAACAGTATAGCCTAGCCACTGTAACTAATTAAGCATAGCTGAAGAAAGGCTATTAGTCAAAAATATCAAGGGGACATTTTTAGTGATCCATCACTAAATAACTTGAACTCCAAAATCTTTAAGGGCAATCTATTTCCAATTTCATGATACATGCTACTTTTCAGTAACAGTATTAAGACAATTTCTACTAAGTTGCGTATGATTGCACAAGAGAAACTAGAGATTTAAAAAGGACCACATTTAAAAAGGTCCTCTCCTAACAAAAATAAAAATATCTATTAAAAATCAATCAATAAATAAATAAATAAATAGGTCCTCTCCTAACTCCAATATCAGAGAGCAAATTACCTAACATTACAAAAGGCTACCAAAATACAAAGGCCATGGGAAATTATCAGCTTAGAGAAGTTCTAACCTCCTAAACGGTTCCGTCTCCCAATCTCCCCTATTCAGAGCAATGATAACTTTCCCTGCCCACCAGGAATATAGTTTTAAGCATCTGCAAAGGAACTTGAGCTGCTACTTGTTTTCTACTACTATTCCTGCTTCAAGGTAACCTAAAAGTAAATACACACACACACACACAGAGAGAGCGAGAGAGATATTGAGATATTAAGATTCCTCACAATCTCAATTCTTAAAGGAATCACAACTTTTGGATTATCAACAGTGCTAGGCAGGAGGAGGGAGGTATGTGGGTATATTTTAGACTGTTATCCCCTTAGCTGTTTACTATTTATGCACAAAAAATAACTTAATAAATGGATCTATAAAATTGATTGCTAAAAGGCAAGTGGATACTAAATTCAACTGAGAAGCTAAACCACAATTTGCATGTATGAATTTACCCTTGTCTCACAATAAAACTATCAAGTCATACTTGCAATTAATGTGTAAGCAAGATTAATTTTTTTAAATTTGCACCAATTATTATGATGCATATGCCCAGTTTAGAGCAACTGTTTTATCGTAACATCAAACTCCCTATTCAAACACGAACTGGTTATGTGTGAGCATGAAGTGACAAAGTCACATAAATGAGTAAAACCCTAATTGTTTTAAATCTACACCCTGCATTTGATAGCTACATTTATAATCATTTCCATAAAGAAATATTTTCTCTCCCATTTTCTTGAATTTCATGGTTGTGTTTTTCCTTTATTCACATCTGATAAAAGTACAAGAAGAATTTTATATCCTTCAAATGTCTACTATGAGGAATAAAACAGTTTATAAACACACCACGGAGCAGGGAAAAATATATCTGGTTTACATGAGACAGAGTTTTATCTCTATTGCTTGGGTATAATTATTAAATAAGACCTCTCATTTTCAAATATATCTTGGTTTGACAATAAGTCAAATCATAAGTAGGGCACTGTTTTCATGTCTGTTTTTTTTAATTGTGTTCTACTTCATATATCATAGAGCTCACCTTTTTAATTCAGTGCTTTTTTCTTTATTCAATTTTTTTCTTTATTTTTGCAACCATCCTCGCTGTCTAATTCTAGAACAAATTTATCATTCCAAAAAGAAACTCAATGTCCATCAGCAATTGTGCTCCATTCTTCCCTCTCCCCAACTCCTAGCAATTAGTGATCCACCCAATGCCTCTATAGATTTGCCTATTCAGGACATTACATCTAAGTGGAATCATTCCATATGCAGCCTTTTGTGTCTGGCTTCTTACACTTAGCAAGATGTTTTCAAGGTTCATCTGCACTAAGTAAGATCAGTACTTCATTCCTTCTTTGGTTGAATGCTATTATATTTTATGGCTACTTCATGGGTTTTTTTTTTACTCTAACACAGTTGATTCAGATACATGATTTACAAATATATTCTCCCATTCAGCAGGCTGTTTTTTTTTTTTTTTTTTTTTTTTTTTTTTTTACTTTCTTGACAGTGTGCCTGGAAGTATAAAGGCCTTTAATTTTGATGAAGTTCAATATATCTACTTCTTATTTGGCTGCTTGTCCTTTTGGTATCATGTCTAAGAAACCATTGCCTAATTCAAGGTTTATATAGTTTTAGCTCTTACATTTAAATTTGATCTACTTTGAGTCAACCTTTGTACACAGTGTGAAATAAAGAACCGATTTCTTTATTTCTAGGTGTTTTGGCACCATTTGTTAAAAAGATTATTTTTCCCCAGTTAATGTTTTTGACATTCATATCAAAAAATCTACTGACCATAAACATATGGGTTAATTTCTGGACTCTCACTTCTGCTCCATATCCATAGGCCTGTGTTTACCCTAAGTTAGTACTACAGTCTGGATTAGTGTAGCTTTGTAGCAAATTTTGAGATCAGAAGTGGGAGTCAACCAACTTTATTATTTTTAAAGATTATTTTGACAATTCTTGGTATCTTGAATCTCCGTATGAATTTTAGAATAAGTTTGTCAATTATACAAAAATGTCAGCTAAGATTTTTAAGGTGAAGTGCACTGAATCTGTGTGGGGAATATGATAATCTTAACAATATTAAGATTCCCAATCCATAAACACAATATATATCTTCATTTAGGTCTTTAAATACTTTCAACAATGCTTTATAGTTTTCAAAAGTACAGGAGTTGCACTTCTTTTGTTAAATTTATCCCTAAGTATATTAATCTTTGATGTTACTGAAATGAAACTATTTTCTTAATTTCATTTATGGGTTTTGCTGCTAGCATCCTATATTATCTCTTGATTTCAGACACTTGCAATGATATTTTTAAAAAGATTAATTAGAAAAGTTTACTGTGAGCAAGTAAGTATGAATACCCTGGGTTATTTAATTATCTTCTAGAAGAGGGGGGAACTAATCTGAACAAAACCCAGTGGCTATCCACTTGGCTAAAAGATCACCTTGAAAAATCAGAATCAAGAAATGTGAAATAATTATAATCCCATTCAGTCTCAAAAATGCAACTACATTACTTACAAGCACACAGACACACACGATTCCCCCATAAAATACATAAACAAAACCACTCTCAGTCAAACTCAAAAGAAACTATCTTACTGTGATTTGTAATGCAGGCAGAGATTCTCTGCCCTTGCAGAATTATCTTTCAGTTACTTTTAATACAGAAACATTTTTCTCTGTCTCCTCTAAAACAGAATGTTTCATTACAGTTTACAAACAATTAAATCTAGGCAGAAAATCAAATTCTAAATTAATTTAAGGCTATCATTAAACTACTGTTTTGGAAAATGACTGAAGTATTCCATTTTAGCCAGAATTGTGCATGTTATATCTAATTACATTTTTAAAATATAATGATAGTTGTATGAACATAATGGTGGCTACCAGTATTTCAACAAGGAAAACAAACTACATTTTATATATAAAGCTCTTATGCTTACGGTCATTACTTGAAAATGCAGTTTTCAATAAGATCAATAAAAGTACAAAACAGATAGCACTGAGAAAATAATCCCTTACTAACTAGAAAAGGGACTGCTTAAAGAATCCTGCAGGTATCGTAGCAGACATTCAACCCCGCAAAACAAATCAAATGCTGTAAGTCCATTAAAAGAATGACAAGAAATCATTCTAACTCAAGGTCACTGTGAACACTGGTGAAGAAGGCTGTACCCCACATGGGAGACGAGAGGATGATTGGGGATTAAAATCCAGTTTGTTCTCAACTCTTTAAGTCCTGAGCCCTAGCAGAAGACACCATCCACCTAGCAAGTGAAATACTGAACACCGGTGCCTTTGCCTGAAATCATAACCCTAAGATATCAGTTCTTACAATGTGCTTGACAATGTGTAAAATCATCAATATAGCAAAACATAAGCAGGTTGGAGAGAAGGAGAAGTGATCTAAAAATCTAAAGAGTGACTTAAAAAATGGTCTCATTCTATGTAAATTGGATTTCTCTGACTAGTAACAGATTACATATATTTGTATGAGCCTATTCTTATTGGACTCTATACCTATTAGAAAAATATATACTTTATTTTACACAACATAAAACAGAGTGCTAGCGATTACATATTGGTCATAAATACGTATACTAAAGCATACTAAACTTGCTGCAGAAATTAATTTTGATGGAAAATGGAAATAATTTTTTTTATGTCAATGTCACTCCTTTCATTTTAGTGTATTGGGAATTCAAAGTTTCTTTAAATCATGCTTAAAGAAAGAGATCATGCTCTAACAATGATATAAATTATTAGTCATGATAAGTAATCCAAATTACTGATTAAAAACATAACTACAAATTTTTTGTCAGAAGGACCAATCTGCAAAAATTATATTTTATTTCTAGATACATCAACAAATTGGCCCATGATTTTCAGTGACTTACTTCTTTACTACCTCAATCAGTCTACAAAGTAGAGCAAGAACATAGCTCAAACTCTTACAGAAAATTATGAAGCTATAACCACAAGGTACCTAGAGTTCCTTAGAGCTAGGCACAATTCAAATCACCATGAGAGAGGACTGTCAAATGCTTATACTAACACTAGAAAGCCCAGCTCCACATGACCTTTCATTCCCAGATAAATCAGACCTACATAAAAAACAATGTCCTGTTTTCACGTGGGACACACAGAGAAATAAAGAGCACAGCAAGGCAATGCATGGAAATGAAACTGAGATCCTAGTGCTCCACCACCACCAACTCACTCTCAATATTAACATGCCCTTCACTTGTGAAATGCAGTTACTACGCTAAACATAGAAAAAAAGAAAAGAGGTAGGCAAAATTCTTTCCAATCTCTGAGCCTACCCCTCCAACTTCGACTCCAAATTAAGGCAGAATTGCAGTGAAAATCCCTAATCTAAAGCTCTAATTTTAATCTAATTTCAATCCCTAATTTAAAGTGTGAATTAAATGGTATTATTCCTATCTGGCCAATGCATGTTTAGGTCTATGATACCCTTTGAATTCATTTTTGTATTTGGTGCAAGGTGGTGATGAGGTTTATTTCTTTGCACTTGAAAATCATAGAAATGCCAGAGGCATTTTAGAAAATATTCTATTTTTTGTTGTGGAATTACCTTGGCACCTTTATTGAAGATCAGTTTACTATTTGGACTTTGGATAATTTGCTTCAAATGGGAAAATAATGCTTTTCTCCTTGTTCCCCACACTGAAGAACACCATTATCCAACAGTCAAGATTTAACAAGAAAAATACTTAGCCATAAGAAATCTAAGAAATCAAAATAATGTATGTTAACAAATACCTCACTTTCTAAGTTCATATAATTTCTACTATTATTCAAGGAAAATTTCAAGACCTTATGTTAAATAACAAAGTCATTTTTAAAATGACAAAAAAATGTTTTAACTTACCTTTCCTAAGTTTTTACTGGCATAACCACTAGGCTTGACCAATGATATCTAATATTTAAAATGCTAGTATCAAATATACCAAAGAATATCTCCTACTACCATTTTTCAAAGTAATATTTTTGTAATATTCTGATATTACATACTTAATTTCACCTCCATTTTGAGAAGACGAAGAGTCACTGATAAAAACTTTTGAGGCACACTACACATCTTACTGATAGATTTGACCCACAAACATAGGCCTATCTAAGTGTTTAAATCAAAATGGTCTACACTTCAGAGCTTTGCAAATATGATCCCATAATTTAAGGCTATAACTTCAAAGTTACAAAAAAGTCCACATTTTTAAAAGATCTCCTAAGTTTATTTATTTTTGACCTTTACTACCTTTCAAGAAATAAGGCTAATCTGTCTCCTTTGTCATTCATTTGAAAATATCTCCCCAGTTTATATAATGCATGTCCTCAAACCCTCCCTCCTATTTATGGACTATATAGTTCAGAATTTTTTTTTTTTCCCAAATAAGGGTAACTGATCTAGAAAATGAAGTGGGAAAGATGAAAGGACCTGGGATTATCTCAACAATGTAAGATATGACTATCAAAAAACATTATGTACTTCAACTGTATTTTACAAGTTTCCTTAATTAATCTACACTAATTTCCAACATAAGTTCTAAAATCACAAGACAGTATGAGACAAAAAATGTTCATTGTGTTTACTTCTTAACATAGAAAAGGGAAAAACATCTTACTAGAAATGATGCATTCAGCAAAAAGTGCACTTAGATATGATGCCTGCAGAAAACTCTTTCTTTTTCACAAAATGCAATTCCTAAGTAAAGAAAAAAATAAAAATGAGTTAGCATTTTTTGGTAATGGAAAATAAAATTAAATTTGCATTTCATCACAAATTCCAACACTCAACCCTCTTCCTGGCACACAGCTACACAAATGCTTCTGAGTAATAGAAAAACAGACGAAAAAAAGGTTGTTTTATTTGACTAATAAAAACAGAAAAAATGTTTTTAGCCAACTGAGTATTTCTAATGTTACTAATTCATTCCCCCCACCCAGGAAGAATTACTTAAATTCCATGCACCCCCTAAATTCACAAACTGGTTTCCGAGGCCCCATCTAGAACAGGTCCCATCACACAGTACAGGCTTTATATTTACCCTGTATACACAGTCTGTATTTTGATAGAATAGTAGAATAATGTTCACTGTATTATACTGTCATTTAGAAAATTGTCAGTGGGTTGGTTATTGTATTGCCTTAAAACATGTATTTCAAATACAATGTGTATACCTGTAACTTCACTATCTTTTCAAAGGAACAATGGCAATAATCAACATGTATTGCCAAAATTGAATATAAAATTGAGCAATGCCAAAATTCACATTAATAAAGGAAAACTGGTGACCAGTAAGCAATGGATTGCTTGGAAATGGGTTATAAAGGAAAAGATAACAAAAGCCACCACTCTTTCACCCTGGTTGGGCAGGATCAATTATAATGTGAAATTCAAAAACTTAGAATTACATGGTTGAGTGATTCTATCAATCCCCAAGTAAATCTTCTTTAGCAAATGAAAATGGTAATTTCTACACAGAAACACCAACCTTTTTAATCTGACTGAACAATATTAATTATCAAGATATTATAATTTTGTGTCTATTTAAAAATGAACACTTCCTCTAGGAGAAAAAAATCCATAAACTTTCAAATTATTATTTTTGTATTAATAAGTATTAAAAGCTTGAACTTTCAAGATACATACCTACTCACAAATAAGCTCCTTTTGCAAGGTGAAAAGGAGTTTGTCATTTAAGCTATTAACCAAATTGTACTGAAATGTAGGGGAAAAAAAAACTCCTCAAATACAGTTTTGGTACCAACTTCTAAAGTCCAGCAATTCAAAGTGAAACTATTTTTCATGGGTCCTCAACCTGAAGAAGCTATTTTTAAATATATTCTAGCATTAGCTTTGTGTCAGTGTCACAGCAGGAATTAAAGCTGAACAATTTGATCCCTGGGAAATAACTCACTGTATGCAAACACATCAGAGGCATATATTCTTGTATCAAAATTCATTCATCAATTCTCTAAGTAACTGCTACTGATGACTTATGTTTTATACATAGTTCTCAAATGGTTTCTAAAAGATAGCATTCTAAAAATCAAGTTTTTCTAGTTTTTTAATAATAATTCTGTATTGAAAGACCTTCAAAACATAAAACCAAAACTAAAAGGTTAATCCTGTAGTTAGTTGCTAAATTTCATATACTGAACCTCCAAATGCCATTGCTCCTGTCTAGGGAAAAGTTAGACATCTGTACGTCCAATTTCCATCCCTCCCAAACCTAGCCCCATCAAAATCCTGGCTCCCTCTACTTCTAATAACCTACAATGGTGATGGTGTTAGTCTGAACTACAAACCACTGCCCTGTCATACTCCAAAACTTTGTTCAAGTTTTTAATCACTGCCTGGAAATAATCTTCTCCCTTCTCTCCCATCTAGATCAACCCTCCAGTTCATCAACACCTTCTCTGAGGGCATCCTCTGGGCATCGTCACCCACACCATCACTTCCAGAGGGAAAAGTAGCAGTCATTAAGTATGAGTCCCCGCTATAATACTTTGTGGTTTTTTGAGGAGGAGTTTTGTAATTTATTTTTATATTCCCAATATCTACTCCAGAAAAATATCTAAAACACAATTCAATTAATTCATTCAGAAAATATATACTGAGCATTCTATATATTCCAGACATTTTTCTAGGTACTAGGGATAAATTCCTCACTATCCCTAACCTCAATGGAGCTTACATTCTAGTGGGGAGGGGAACATACAGAGTGAAAAAATATGTAATATATATGGCAGATTAATTCAGAAGTTCCTTAATTAGGGTGGGGGGAAAGCATGGAAGAAGGACTGACAGTGAAAAGGGAGTGAAATGTAAGCAAAGATATCCCAGGAAGGCCTAAGGTGAGAACAAGAACAACTGCAACAGCAGCAGTAATATTTGAGTATTTATCATATCCTAATTAGTATCCTAAATGCTTTATGAGTTACTAACTGATGTAAATTAACAATAAACTATTATCCTCAAGAGGAAACAAATATTAACGAGCAACCTGCCAACATCACACAGCCAGTAAAGTGAAAAACCAAGATTAGATCCCAGGCATATTTTTAACAGCATAATCACAGCACAGTAAATGCTTTTGTTGAATGAACTGGGAGAGGGGGGAAGACTTAAGTAAAACTACTATGTCAAGAGATAAAATAGAATGCTAAAAAAAAAAATGCAATCAAAAAAGATAGGAAAAGACAAAAGGAAACACAAACAATAAAACAATTTTAAAAAACACACAGCAAGAAGGTGGACTTAAATCCAATGATATTCAATGTCCCAATTAACAAATGGAGAATATCAGGCCAGATTAAGGAACAGATTGTCAAACTGGATCAAGACATACATACTTTAAATATAACAATACATACAGGTTAAACAAGAAAAAGAATATACCATACAAATAGTAATCTTAAGAAAGCTGAAGTGCTTATATTAATCTCAGATAAAGTATACGAGAAAGAATACTGCCAGGTGGTATAAAGGAATATATATCATAATGTTTAAAGTATAAATTTACCTGAAATATAAAATAGTCCTAAATGTGTATGCTGCCAATAAGTTTCAAAACACATGAAACAAATACTAACTAAAGGATAAATAGATAAATCAAAAACAGTAACTGGAGGTTTCAATACTCCCTCACAATAATCAGTAAAACAAGTAAATAAAAAAAAATCAATAAAGATACATAAAACCTACACATGTTCAGTTTGATGTACATGAACACTATAACCAACCTAAGAATAAATGAACATACATGGGTCTTGACATAGTCAACAGAGAGAACATGTACTGGACCATAAAACATGACACATAAATTTATGAGAACAGAAAACACAAGGAAAGAACAATAACAAAAACACATCTGATTATGGGTGGTAGAGCTAAGGATTAAGGGTACTTGGAAATCTACAGCTTTTAAGTATTCATGTTAGAAAATCATAAAGGTTTAACATTAGTGTTCTAAATTAACTTCTACATTAAAAGCTATGGGAAAAAAATTTAACTAAAGGTAAAAGTAAGGAAATGACAAATACAAACTGCTGAAAACTGACAGAATAGATAAAATAAATGAAAACAAAAGCTGGTTGTTGAAAAGAACTCCTAGCTAATCCAGTAAAGAAAGAAAAGAGAAGACACAAATTACCAATACTGGAATTAAAATAGGACATTACTACAGCGGTCTCAAACATCAAAAGCATATTAAGGTAATATTAAAGTAAAATTTTTTGACAATATGAAACAGACAAAACTCCTTGAAACATGCAATTACCAAAAAGAAAAAGCCTGAATAAACAATCTAATAAAGAAATTGAATTCAAAATCAAAAAGCTTTCCCAAAGAAAACTCCAGACTTCCTAGTGAATTTTTCAAACAACTTAAGAATAGTATCAGTCTCTCACAAACTCTTTTAGGAAACAGAGAAAGAGGAAAGAAACACTTTCTAATATTTAACAAGGTCAGCATAACCCTAATAACAAAATAAGATGAGACCACAAGAAAAAGAAGTTTCACGCCAATATCTCTTGTGATTATATAGATGCAAATATTAATACTAGCAGTTCACATCCAACAACATATAAAAAGGAAAACATCAGCACGAGGGGTTTGTCTCAAGAATGCAAGGTTGGTGTAGTATTCAAATTCACAGTTTAATTCACTACAATAACACACTAAAAAAGAAAAATAACACTGGTCAACAAATTTTTACAAGTCATGTTACTGAAATAAAATTAGTCATCTCCTATCAATTTGTATGTGCTCAACACGAATATGACAGTCAAATTCTAATTTTGGCTCTGGTTTTTTGTAATCTGCAATAAGTTGATGTATACATCACAAAACGCATGCCAATAGTAATAAGCCTACAGTTAATACCTTTAAAAAATCAAGTCATAGACTGCTTCTTAGATTTCTTCGCTTGTCTCTTGTACAGCTGTTCAGGAATAGAATAGATGGAAGACGGTTTCCATTGTGCAAAAGCACAGCCTGAAGACTCAGTTTCGAAGAGTTTAGAGATGGTCTCCATCCTTGTGGGTCTAAGTGATTTCTAAGGCATTCATGAGGCCCTCAATATCGGAACAGAATGCCAGAGTGCTTTCTTTCTGAAGAAAGGCTCCAGCTGCTGGTGGCGCTTTCGATAGAAAGTAATTGGGACATCTTCCTCTAGAAGATTCCATTGTTGGAATCTTGATCCTAGCAATTCTTCCTCATTCTTGGATAAGTCCAAATCACGAACAGGGTCATTTAGTTCTTCCTGTGTTAGTCTGTGTGGGGTTGATGATGCACCACAGTGAAAATCTGGATCACTGCATGCTGATGGGACAGGGGGAAGAACAGGTCGGCTCACGCTTGTCCTCATCAGATGAATCGAGAATATTCTGCTCAAGGTTCTAGAATAGGAAGTCCCCTCACCATGTGGAACTGGTCTCAATGCAGACGGAATGCTTGGGTAGACTATTCTTGACTTCTTTTGCTTCGTTATTCTGCCAGAAAGGGGAGGAACCAAGCAGATGTGGTTGCTTGGCTCTCGCCATGCCATGGGGACTGCAAATGGCATTGAAAGTCTTTTGCCATTTAACCACTGTGAAAGCTGTGTTGTACATGTAGCACAGCACATATGCGGGGCCCAAGGCTTGTTTTGGTCACCAAACTTGCATCTGAAGTAAAGATGATAAGCCTTCCTCACTTGAGAAGTGATACTTTTCTTCTGATTGGCAAATGTCACTTCTCCACAAATACAGCAGAAATTGTCCACGCTAGTAATGCACTTTTGAGGCATTACTGTTCTGTATTGTGCCTAAATTGATAAAATAACAACAGTTCTATGGAACAGTAGCTTAAACTGTCTCACACAAAGTCTGAAATATTTTCAATGTTCAACCTTTCTGACAGGGTTTTATACAGTGCACTGCTGACATCAGCTTACTTCAGCAGCCACCTGGCAGTAGCGATGCACTGCATCAAAAAATGATGCAATCAACTCTGGATGATGTGTGCATGAAGGTATTATGCAATGCAATGCAATGCAATATTACATCATTCTAGGCTGATTTAGGATGTTGTTGCAGTCCTACTGGATAAATACACATGGTGAGACATATAAAATGAATTATATGAAATATCTTCAAAACGAGCGCTAATAAAAAATTTTCAGGGTTATATTCATGTTCAGCACACCATGATACTACAGATTAGGGCCTATTTAAGTCAGTAACAATCTCACTGTTGACCAGTGTAATAGGATTAATCTCCATAGATATAGAGGAAGAGTATTCATGATAAAATACCCATTCATGAGGGGCAAGGGGAACTTCTCAATTTAGGGGGGGGGCCTTCTCAAATTACGATTAAATGGAACCTTGTAGGTTTCTCAACCTACAAGAGTTACCTATGAAAACCTACAGATGACATCATACGTAACAGAAAAAGACTGCTTTCTTTCTCCCTGGTTGGACGGATGCCCATTCACATCATGCCTATTCACCTTTTTACTGGAAGTCCTAACAAGTACAATAATGTATAAAATAATAAAAAATATAATATATAAACTATAAAATATAAATATGTAACTAATTAAATGCAAACAAAAAAGCAAAAAACAGTTCCCAAATTTAAAAGGAAAAGATGAAACAGACTCTATTTGTGTATGACATGACACCATAAGCAGCAAACACCAAGAAATCTACAATAAAGTTACTGGAACTAAAAAATGGATTCTGTAAGGATACAGGATACAAGATCAACATTTTTTAAGTTATATGTCTACGTACTAGTAATGACAAAAGCAAAATTAAACTTTTTAAAAATACTATTCACATCAGCACCAAAGTATGAAAGTATTCGAAGACAAACATTAACAATATACAGGTGAAACTATTACTCTGAATACTAGAAAACACCACTGGAAAAAACTAAGATCTAGATAAAGAAGAGATTAATACCATGTTCACAGATTCAAACAATCAATATTATAAGATACTAATTCCAAAATTATCTAGAGATTCAACACAACCTCACTTAAAACTCTACCAAGTGTTCTTACAGAAACTGGCAAGTGAGAGTCAAAGTTTATAGATACAGTTATAAATACAGCTAAAAGAATTCTGAAAAGAAACAAAGGCTGGAGTATGTATGTTGTATACACGTACTTGAGAGAGAGAGAGAGAAAGAGAGGGAGGGAGGGAAAGAGAGAGTGAGAGAGAGAGAGAGTGTGTGTGTGTGTATGTGTGTAGAAATAAAACCACATAGGTATGGTCATTTGCTATTCAACAAAAGGGTCAAGGTAATTCAGTGAGAAAAGTCTTCACCAAAAATGTACTAAAGTATATAAGTGAATCTTGACGCTACCATTTAAAACTCACAAAATTTAACACAAAGTGGATTACAGCTCTATATGCAAAAGCCAAGCTATAAAACTTCCAAACACAGGACAAAAAAAAAAAAATCCCACTGTCCCACATAAGGCAAAGATTTATCAGGCCACAAAAAGTAGGTACCATAAAGTGGGGTGGAGGGGAGGGTGGGAGGCAGCATTTCAGCAAAATTAAAACCTTCCACTCCTTCAAAGACACCATTAAGGAAATTAAAATCAAGCAAGATAAAAGATAAAAATAAAAAATTCTGGTAGAAAATATTCAAATTACAATGATGTAAATGAAAAGATTTCCAGCCAGGATCAATAAAGATCTCTTTACAATTTAGTTATAACGCAAACAATCCAATTAAAAATAGGCAAGGGGCCTCCTTTGGTCGCACAACCGGTCAAGTCTCAGCACTATGAAGCTATCCAGAGCCACTGCAGCACGAGTTCCATCCCCGGCCAGGGAGCTTCCCAGATGGCGCAGCAGACCTCTCCTGACTCACCCACTGCTCCCCTCAGCGGTGTACTTCAGTAGATCCACCTATTCTGCTCCCGACTCTGTCTCGGTGAATCCTCTCACCACCCTACACCTCTGGTCTACACCCCAGTTCCTTTATGCATAAATAAACAGTTTTACAAAATTTAAAAAGGCAAAAAAATTTGAACATTTTATCAATGACAACACATAACTCAATCTGTAAATAAAAACCTGTTAATATCATTACCCATGAGAAATGTAAATTAAAACTACAATGAGATACCGAAACTATAATGGATATATCCATTGAAACAATACAAAGTGTTGTTGAAGATAGGGAGCAACTGAAACTCTCATTGATAATGTGGGACTATAAAATCATACAGCTACTTTGGAGAAGTTTCACAGTTTTACCTTGTAAGGCAAAACATACACTTACCATCTGATCTAGTAATCCTACTCATTGATATAGACCCAAGAAAAATGAAAGCATATGACAACACAGAGGATTGTACTGAAATGTACATAGCGGTTATATTCATAATAGCTCCAAACTGGAACCAACCAAAAGTTCCATGAAAGGTGAATGGAGAACTTGTAATATAAACATACAACAGAACACCAGACAACAGTAAAATGGAACTAGTGACAGATATAAAATGAGATGAACTGCAGAAACATTTTGGTGAGAGAAAAAAGTCAGATTCTAAACAATATATACTGTTTAATTTCATTTTAAGAAGAAATTTCAAACTTTGGAGCTAAAACCAAAAAACAAAGACTTGCAATTCATACACTATGAAAGCCCTCAACACTGAAAACCTACATATACATGATTAAAATATTTTTCTGATTTTACAAAGTTAGACCAAGGATAATCAAGCATCATCTTCTGAGTCTTAAATTTCTTCATCTATAAAACAGTACAGTAGCAACTCATGTAGTTCATAGATTCAGCTTTGAGAATTAAACAAGCATAAAATGTGCTTAGCATAGTGTCTGGCATACAGTATAAGCTTGAAAAGTGCTAGCTAATTAATGGGACTTTTAAAAAATCATCATCATCATAATCACAATTACTTATGGGGGGGACAGATACATTCTTAAAGAAATAACCCAGAAAATGAACTAATGGAACAGATGGAGAATGCCACTGGAAATCAATTAATTAACATTTCTAATGAACAGTCATCTCTTTGTTCAAGACATCAGAAAGGTAAACATCATAGCAAAAGTCAAATGAGAAGCTTTAGAATATATTTGGAATCATTCAATATCTGATACCAGAACCAAAAAAAAATACTAATAAAGCTTTAAAAGGATAGCTATATAAACATATAAATAGATAGCAAGTCACAAGAAACCATTTTAACACTTTGTGTGCCGGTGCCCTTTAAATTTACCAACCCTTGGCAACGGCCATTTTCTGTGCCACTACATGAATGGTACAAGCATTCAATAAAACACACACAACTCCTGAACTACTGGATATTAAAAAAAACTGTAATATCTCTCATAAAACACCTTACACTTTCACCAAAACAATGTGTAAAGCTTCTAGACTGAGTACGATCAAAGAAATAGCTCCTAATAGTTCCAAATAAATGCACCGTGGCGTGAAAAACTGGAGACTAGATGAACACGTATTAATACATGAGAGGCCACCTGATACTGGTGACAAAAACACACACTAATACGTGAGCAGACCACAAAGTGTTAAGTCTGTAAAATTTCACAGAAGCAAGCATTTAAAGAAGAAAGTAACTTTAACATGAAACTAGAGACTGCTCCTGTAAGAAGAGGTAAGAAAAATGACACAAACTTGAGTAAAAACAAAAAGAAAGTAGGGTACAGGAATATGCAGAAAAATTACAGAAATTAGGGAAAACAGAATGCTGTATAATTCCAGTCTTAAAGGCAGGTAAAGCTGAAAGTTGGGTTAAGCAATCCCCACTAAAACACCACCTACTGCATTCTGAGCTGGTGGACAGAGAAGGCACCATTTGTGTCATAAATGCAGTAGAATACCAATGCCAAGAGACATCTGTTTTCCCCAAACCCTCCCACCTCCATCTACATCCCCCAAACTACCCATGAGGTCCAAAACACCTCTTCTGCTCTTTAAAAAGAAAAAAAAAGCTCTGTTGAGATAAAATTCACATACCATACAATTTATCCATTTAAAGTATACACTTGACTGTTTTTCTATTCACAGGACTTCTCGACCATCACCACTAATTCCAGAACACTTTCATCACTCTTAACAAAACTCAGTATCCACTAGCAGTCATTTCCGACCCACTCAACATTCCATAGCTTAGATCTAAGCAGTGAGGTATCTACTTTTTGGCTCTATAGATTTGCCTATTCTCAACATTTCAATAATTGAACATACAGTACGTCGTCTGTCTCTGTGACTAGTTTATTTCACTTAATGTTTACAAAATCCACCCATATTGTTTCATGTATTCATACTTCACTTATTTTTAATGCCAAATATCCCACAGTGTGGAAATACCACATTTTATTTATTCATTGGTTGATGGACATTTGGGGTTTCTCTACTTTTTGCCTAATATGAATAATTTTGCTGTAAGCACTGATACTTTCTTGCGAACATAAGTATTCAATCTATCTTCTGTTCTTATAATAAAAAACAAAATATCTTCAGATTTTCTCTCCTATTATACTTCATTATGGTACATAACACTGTCCACATAGTGATACATGCATCAACATGACACAGGCATTTTAGGTAAGTAAGTAGTACCTATTTTTTTCTCCCCAAATGGAAATGGAAATATAATTTACTATTTCCCCAATCTATAATCAGCAACCACATCAACAGTATTCACATTATTGTTTAACGTTAATATTTATTACATGTTCTGATGATACTCTCATTCTTCAAGTGAAGAATATGATTTCTCAAATACTGACATTCCATTTGTTCTACTTCTCCAATGAACCTCAAGAGCTAACACTCTCGGGCCTCCCTGGTGGCGCAACAGGTTGAGTCTCGGCCTCTGAAGCTGTCCGCAGCCAATGCAGCATGAGTTCGATCCTAAGGCGGGGAGATTTCCACATGGTACTGCTGACCTCTCCTGCCTCACTTGCTGCTCCCCTCGGCAGTGTACTTCAGGCGATACACCTGTTCTGCTCCCTGTGCTGTCTCTGGTAAGTCCTCTCACCACCCCACATCTCTGCCCTATACCCCAGTTCTTATGTGCATAAATAAATAAATCTTTAAAAAAAAAAGCGTTAACATTCTCAGCGTTCCTTCTCAGGCATAGTAGTTACTGGAACCAATCATTTTTGTAGTTAGTCCTCAACCACCTAACTCCAGTAAGAAGCAGCACATTTTGTCATTAACAACAACAAAAGTTTAAATTGAGCACATTTTAAAATGTGGCACTATGCACTTAACACAATAGCTAAATATACATCAATCTGTTAAACAGTATGACTGCTAGGCCAGCAAAGTCTGTCAAACAGATGTCCATACTAATAAAAATGTTGGCAAGACTCTAGAAGTTTATAAACTGTATTCATTATATTCTACAACACCCTAAAGTTTTGAACTGGAAGAGGAATTAGAGGCATCTCTAGGGACACAAACTTTTAAGCTTATGTAAGTGAAATGGGTTCAGAAGTAAAATCCGGACTATCAATCTAATCCACATTTAAAAAGAGCTCTAACTGCTTACAATAAACAGACAACAACATGAACTAATGTAAAAGAGGAAATCCCAAAGGTCTTAAGGTTATCTTGAAAGGTAGATATTATAACTTGGTATTTCTCTTGCAAGTAATTTGATGCTCATAAATTGCCTGTTTGAATTTTAAAATAGAGAGAATGACTTCAGATTATCTTTACAGCATTTACTTGAGTTCTGATATGACTTTAAAGTGAAAGAGAACAGGAAAGCTTTAGTTACTGTCCTTAAAACTGCACATTACCTATTACTTGCTATATCTATAACATGTCCTAAGATAGTATTGGCAATTATAAATTACTGTATACTTTACTTCTCTGCTATGTAGATCCATGAAGGGCCCCTGTCAAAATTTTATGTACTGCTTCTCTTACAGCAGGAGAAAAAAAAAAAAGTTGAGAACTACCGATCTAGACCAGCAGAGGTAGTGATGACTTGAAACCACCTTTTCCAAAATTTAGCTCAGTCCAAATGCAAAATCTAGGGTAAATTGAAAGACAGCAATGTAATAGATTCACATTTACTATATATATGTACTGAGAATCCACATGAAATGAATGCCAACAGAATTAAAACACAAGAGAAAGAATTTTCAGTGCAGCACGCATAACTTATATCTTTAACATAAGGTAAAGCATGTTAATACACTAAGACAGGATTTCAAAAGAAAAAACTTCCAATTGAAAGAATTAGTTCTTTATAGAATACACAGCATTTGGTCTGGTGTCAAAAAGGAGACCAAGAGGGGGCCTCCCTGGTGGCGCAAGGGGTTAAGTCTCAGCACTATGAAGCTACTGGCACACAGCCAGGGAGCTTCCCACATGGCGCAGCAGACCTCTCCTGTCTCACCTGCTGCTCCCCTCAGCAATGTATTTCAGTAGATCTACCTGTTCTGCTTCCCACTATCTCTGGTGAATCCTCTCACCACTCCACAACTCTGGCTGACAGCCCAGTTCTTGTATGCATAAATAAATCTTTTTTTTAAAAAGCGGGGGGGAGACCAAGAGGAAGGGAAAGGACAATAAGAATAGTCTGTATCCCTGTCTTCTATTTGAAAGGTATGTATTCTCACCAATTCCCTTCAAACAGTTAAGAATAAGCCTAGCAGGCAGGCACATTAAAGAACTTCCTGGCTACTTTCAGGTTTGAAAACTTTCAACACCTCTTCTTGCCTGAAGAACAAAATCCAAACTGTTCAACTTTTGAAGTGCTCTACAATCTGGCCTCAATGTCTCTTTCCCACTTTACCATCTTCAACTTCTCAAAAGCCCTCCAAATCTCATTAAACTGCATCTGATACACATAGCTCTCACTTTCCTGATTTATTCTTTTGCTCAATCTCTCTATGGAAAATCTTTTCCACATCTTTAACATAAAACTGGACATTCGGTTCCAATATCAGTTCTTCCATAAGGCATCTCCTGATCACTTCTGAACTGTTCTTTCACTGAACTCCCTATTCATTCTGTCTAAAAATCCACGTATCACTTGATAATTAACATGTCATCATAATGGAGTTTACTCTCCCTAAGTCATTCTACTCTGTCTTACATGTGTTTACATTTCAGACGCAACAACATAAAAACAATAGTTAAAGCAGTGAGAAGAGGGACAGAGTCCAAAAGTGGGAGTAAGAAAGCAGATCGATGTGTGTTGCTGCTCTGGGGCTACCACATCCACCAGTCAAAACAAAGAGGAGGCAATGACGATAAAATGTATAAAGAACCTGTCAAGTCATTATTTAAGACTTGCAGAAACTGTAAAACACAGAAATGAAAGCTCATAAATGAGTTTCAAAGACGGATGGCTGGGATAAGAACTGAAACTTTAAATACCATTAGAAAAATAGGTGAAAAAGAAATGTATAATATAATGAAACAAGTCAATTTCCATTTCAACATTAAACACTACACAACAAAATAGTTAAAGTTATGGAAAGAAATGCTTAAAGGTAACAAATATTTTAAACAGCTAAATTCTAGAAATGAAGCATAAAGAACTTATATGCATGATTCAAAGTCTGTTAATTTCTCATGTTAAAAGGACACAAATACAAAGCATAAAAGACGAAGCCAATTAACATTAGCTATAATAAACAGATCTAGTGCCACCTTTTTAAACATGAGTGTAGTGCGAAGGAAGAACACTATACCTACCATTTGTTTTTGTGATCAGAGAACAGTTGTCAAGATTACAAAACAAAAGTGAGACAACCAAAACAGTAGGGAAAAAATGAAAAAGATACTGTAGTAAAATTTTCAAAGACATTAACATCTACCAGAACAATTCCAAAGTTTACAATTTACCTTTTCCAGAAACTTCACATGTTAAATTGCCATTAGAATAAAGACGTACCAAAGAAGCCCTTGGCATAACATAGGCCTATAGCTCATTTGATGGTTATAATAAAACCAAGGCATTTCCATTACACATTACAGAAACAAACCTTTGATTTATTCTTTCCCAACGTATGATTTAATAACCCTACTTTGGAGGGGGAAAAAGTACTTAAAACTCTTAGAATAACTAGGAACCTGCATTTGCATGCTATCAGAATGTAATAAGAATATTTAAATTTAATTATTTTATCTCTTCTACAAGGTACTTTCTGGAATCCGAGCTCACCAGTGAAACCTGACTGCCTATGTCTTTTCCTAACTAAAAGCTTGGTAGCACTGACAACAATAAATAGCTTCCTGCTCCACCCTCCCCCAGCAGCAGATACTTAAATGAGGACAATGTGGTAGTATATCTAAGTAACTCTAAAAATACTCTCCCTAAGCCATATGAAAAAACAAGAAAATTTTACACAAAACCATTCTTTCAATGTAGCTCTAAAACAAAGAATGCTGATTCTGCAAAACCACCATTAGTCAAAAATCACCAAATCCCAGCACTCGATCTCTCAGGTTGTCACTCTACCCCTACTAGTCACTCTACCCCTACTAGGCTTTGTAGCAAGGAGGCCTTAAGGGTCGTTTGCAAGGACCACTAAAAATTAAATACATCCTAAATCTGCAAATACCGGTAAAGTGTCTGGGTAGATCAGAATACAGACTACAGGAAGAAAGTGCAAAGTTCTGGTGATTTAAAGTAACAAGCACCATTTAAGACACTAGTAGCATGTAAACAGGTATAACTGAGATATGTGGCCTCTGGGGAGAAAATAAGCAAAAGGAAGAGAAAAGTGTCCTTTAGCAACCAGATCTGGGCAGGCAGCCGGGGGGGGGGGGGGGATGTAATGTCTTACAAGACCAAAAAGAATCATAAAATTGAAAGTCACTCTGACCATTAAAACAAACGAAAAAACCACTGAATAGGACAGTTCTATACTGACAGAAGAGGGCACCACTAAACTAAGAATACTATATAAACAAACCCAATACCATAAAACTGAACGAATGAAAAGTGCAGTTCAGGAAATCAGTAAAGAGTATCTGACACAGATCAACTGAAAAAACTCCTTCCACCCCCCCCCAAAAAAACAACTTTACATCAATACTCCAAATATGAATTAAATTTATCAAACAAGCATGAGATTAGGAAAACTATCTTGAATCAGAAATTCAAAAACTAAAAACAGAAATTGTATAAAGTACAATGATATATTAGAAGCAATGACTGAATTCAAAAAGAAATGGGAAAAATTTTTAAACTATTACAAAAATGAAGACTAAATTGCAAGGTACCCAAGGGAAACTTGCTCAAATAAAACTGAGCTACCACAGTCTGTCAGAGGTGTTAAGAGCCACATCCATCCATATCTGGTGTTACATTTCACTTGACTTCAAGTAACTCTACCACTTCACAATAACTCACAAACCACAACTCTTCTGACACATAAGCAACCTTCATGATCTTTTCACGGTGAAGAGCCAGGTTTATTTACTATATATGTATTTATTCCTTAACCATTAACGTGCCCAAAGAGGTCTATTAGGTTCCTATCCTTTATGCTGCATCACTGACACATTGCCTGATTGCTCTTCACTGATCCCACAAACCCCAATTTTTACTGTGTGACTTTGCATTCATTGCACAGTGATTTTGAGGAACACATAAATGTCATGTTAGGATGAAATGACCACAGATATGTGTGTATTAGATACGTGTGTTAGATATGTGTATATTAGAACTCACACACACACACACACACACACACACACTTCTTAGTTCCATTGAGGCAGTTTCTGACAACAGTGACATGGCAGTAGCATGAACACACACCTACCACTGTGCCCTTGCTCTCTAAATGCCATCCTCCAATAAAAGGAGCAAGGCTCTTTGGAAAAGGGGATGATGCCAGGGTAGGGACAGGTAAAATAAAAGTGGAACTGGAGTTTCTCGGTAGTACCAGAAAGTAAGAAAGTTCTTAAAACAAGAGGGGAACAGAGAAAAGGTCACAAACGTCAACCAGAAGGAGTTCTCATTGGCCGAACCTTGGAAATCTGAGCAATAAAATTAATAATGACACATCAGATTTTAACCTAAGTAAAATATAAGTCTGCACTGATAAAAATAACAACAAATACACGATCTTCAATTAATAAATGAAAAGGAACAAAAAGACTATAAAACTGTTACAGATAACTTCCCCTGGTGAATGGATGGGTGCAAGTTTAAGGCAATACAGGAAATTAATATAATCTCAAAGTATTTCCCCCAAGACACTTATTTTCGAAGTGACTTTATATTGGAGAAACCAGCAGGGCCCACCTTAATGAAGTTAGCAAGATTAAAAAGCACCACTAATAAGACAACGACATTATACATACCCAGACATAAAATGTATTTTTGATTTGATACCATTTCTTCAGTGGTATTATTGCCAAAAGCCCCAAGTTAATCGTAAGCACCAGAAAACCCCAAATTAAAATACATTCTACAAAATGACCAGTACTCCTCAAAAGCATCCAAGTCATAAAAACAAGAAAGAGTTAATATTACAGATTTGAGGAGACTACACAACAAATAAACAAAATTGGGAGTCTCAACCGGATCCTAGAACAGGAGAATTCATTAGGAAAAACTGATAAAGTTCACATAAGGTATTTAATTAATAGTATCATATCAACATTTATCTTCTGGTTTTGATAATTATGATTATAAAAGTTGTCAAACATCAGGGGAAGCAGAGTAAAGAATATTTACTCTCCACTATTTTTTATATTTTAATCTAATAGGATTCCATAATATATTTGTTTTTACTGAGGGGAGTATAAAGAAAGGCATATTCATAAAAGGTTAATCTATACAAAAATTTGCTAAGTATATTATGGCAATTATAAATATATTTCATCAATGACATATCCCATGATTTTGTTCCAATGTTAACATCCAATGCATTATGCTGCAAAGAACAGATGATTAACGCTGCAATGAGATTATCTATTGAGATATAGGTTGCAAAAGGTTATGCAGAGTTAGATATCCCTTAATAAATTTTTAAAACACGAATAACTGTATATTGCTTAGCAATATAGATATATGTAGTTCAAGAAAATGAGACAGGTAAATTCTTATTTAAGATAATGATTAGCTCTGAAGAAGGTATGTCCTCTGGAGTAAGAGATTCAGTGCATTCATTCATCACCTTATTCACTCTACTTTTCTGTATGCCTGGTATGGTTCATTATTTTTAGTCACTACTGAGGAGCATTGACACTTTTCACTATCCGGGACAACTGAATAGTCTCTTTTGTTTAGAAAAAAATGTTTTATTGTTGTTGAGGATTTTACTTTTTTGATTTTTGTTTAAGACACCATCATTGAGAACAAGTATTTGAAATTTTTCATTTCTATTTTCTAAAACCAAACACTGAAAACCTTGAGGTCATCTAAAACAGGGTCCTCTACCTTGGGGCAGCCATGTCCTTTGATTTTTTTCTTAACAGATAAATCCTCTTCACACCTTCACTCCCATTCCTCCTCAAATACTACTCCAAATCCATACTTGTCATCATTACCAGGAACTGTTACACTTCTGATAGTAAATCACATATCCCACTCTCTGGCTATACCTTTCAGACACTCTACTCAAGTAAACATGATCTTCCCTTCAGGTTTGCTCCTCCTCATGCACTTATTTTGGTGAACTGCCCATGTGTTCCTCCAAGTGCCCAAGCCATAAATTTGATCAATAGTCTTAACTTCCCAGGCAAAAAAAAAAGCTTCCATTTTCCCTAAGTTAAAATACAAATTTCTTAATTTGTAGAGCTTGATGGCTCTTCATAATCTGGTGCCTATTTATCTCTTCAGCCCCATTCTTCACCACTCCTATGGTGCCTGCACTTGTTGCACTGCCTGATCCATCCATACTACATACTATACTATACTCGCGTTTCTCCAAGAATCCAAGCTAAGTTTATCTCTTCACTTGCCCTTAACACGGATCTGGTAAACTCCACCCACCCTCTTCACAAAGCTAAGTTAGTACTCTTCAGGATTCAACCTAAGCTGAAGGTGTCATTTCCTCTGGGATAAATTTTCCTGGCACCCTTAACTGGGTTAATCACCTCTTCTATGTGTCCCTATAACACTGTATACATTTAGCACTTATCAAAGTGGACTACAAACAAATACATGTCCATACCTCAACTGACTGTGAAAGTCATGTTCACTAATATTCACAATCACCTAGCCCAGTGGAATAAATGAGTAAGGTAATTAAATAAAATGCCCAAGCAACACAATGCTTACAAAAAATTAGAACCTAATGATTGCTGGCTCAGGAGCAAAATATTCTTTCTACTGAACTTTGTGGCACTTAATTTTACTTTCACAAACAATTCTATGTTAATTAGGTATAAGCATGTAACATATAGTTAAAAAGGATCTAGATACCATCTTATTTTATAATTAAAGTGATGCTGAGAAAGGTTATTACATGCCAAAGACCAAAACATCATAAAACAGCAAAGCCAAGATTAGGGATTTTGATGTTCTTTAATTACATACTTTAATCTCATGAATTAGGTTTTTTTAATTGTTTAAAGTGAAAAACTTTAAAGTTCATTTCTTCTAGGATAGCAAAGTTATTTAAAAACAGCAATGAATCATCAATTCACGAGTTTTCACAAAATCACCAAAAATGTTATAACATACAAATATTTAATTATGATGTAAGACTAACAAAGATACTACTGAGTAATTATTATACATTATAAACAACATACAGATATCAATCATGTTGAAGACATTGTGGATATAGTCAATGACTATACAAAGAGATAAACAACAGAATTCCTACTTCTAAGCAGCTTAAAATATATTTTACAAAACAAGATGCAAGCATTACAGAATTAAATAGAAAAATTAGGCGAATGTAGTTAAACTGTTATGACTCTCAAAGGAAAAGATGTTCTTCTAAAGCGTTTCAACACTGTAAAAATATAAACAACTTAGTGCCTGGGGAATGAGCATTTTTTAGCTTCATCAGCTGAAACTGAAACTTCAGTATCAATGAGCACACGTACTACCCAATTCCAATACTCTTGCCCAGTTAAAGAAACCAGAACCCCCCTGAATAAGTGACTAATTCTAAATCAGAACTGGAAGAGCAGATGAACTTGGAATATCTCATTATTCCAAAAGTAAGGAAGTACTCCAAAAAAAGATGTAAGTATGTCAATCAATGAGTTGGTTGAAATCAAGTTCCCACTGACTATATCTCAGTTTATTTGAAACATCAAAATGAGTACTGGCAGATAACAGATTATAACCTACTTAATCTGAATTCATACTGATTTTAAATAAATGAAAAGACCAGCCCTTCTTTACAACAGAACAGAGTGCTAACTGAAAATATAGAAAGAAAAATAGATAGAAAAGCACCACTTTGGAAACACTGTGTACAAACCATTGTTGCTTGATTTTCCCAAGCAAGAAACATTAGTGAATGCTAAAACCAAGTGAAAACTGTTTGGGAACACAGAATATTTACACAGTCTCAAGCTGTCTGCCCACAGGTTATTCAACAATAACTGAGAAAGCAATGGTAATTTTTACATGGACAAAACGGAAAGGCAAACCTTACTTAAGTGATCCAAGTAAACTTCACCAACAAACTGACAACATATTGCCTCCTGCTGTGATGCGCTGAGGATATATCATCACTGTTACTCTTGCACAAAACTTGTAACCTGAATTGAACCACAAAGAAGCAATATGACAAATCCAAACCCATAGACATCCTACAAACAAAAGGACTGTACTGTTCAAAACTATCAATGTCAGGAAAAAGAAACAGGATTGTTTCATATTAAAGGAGACCAGCTAAGACAACTAAAAGGTGATGGGCAAGACTGTAACAGAAAAAATGGTATTAAATAATACTACTGGCAAAACTAAAGAGATTTCAACATGATCTATATATTATACTATCAATATAAAATTTCTTGAATCCATCATATTGTGGTTATACACGAGTACATCCTTGTTCTTAGGAGACACCAACTGAAGCATTTAGGGGTAAAGGATCATGATGTATGCAACCTACTCTCAAGTGGTTCCAAGTAAAAATAATAATAGGAAGAGGAAGAAAAAGGAGAAAGGGGGTGAAAAGAGGAGGAAGGGGAGAAAGGGAGATTTATAGAGTAGATTCCTGCTATTACAAGACAGATGCTCAGTGACATTTTATGTTTAATAAGCGGTTTCCCTGTCAGCAATGTACACAGTGCATTAATGCAGTTTCCATCCATCCTTTGTGTGCATGTGTAATGTTTTGCCTCAGATGATATGCTTCTGTCTTTAACCAAATAAGCTTGCATCTTTGGCATACTCAGAAAGATGTAATCAAGGAGTCAAGTAGCTTCAAGCCATAAATATAATGAAAGCTGTTTCCAGACCTCTATAAATACAATAAACAAACAAATGTGTCAAATGTTAACAACTGTTGAATCTAGGTGACAGGTATATGGAGTTCACTGTACTGTTCTTAGAATTAAGTTTTTTCCCAAGACAAAAAGATTTAAAAAAAAAAAAAAAACCTAATTACTTTTAAACATAATTACTTTGGGGAAATTGAACCATTTCTGAAAAACAAAATCTTAACTCCCAGATTCTTCTTTCCCTTTCTTTTCATAATCTATGTCAAATTAAATTTAATACCATTAAGAGAAAAGTTTTCAGTATCAAAAAGAACATTTTGCTAACACAGTTCCCAACTTGCAAATAGGGTAAGTTCCAAAAGTCCATTTACAAGTCAGCTATTTAGAATGTGGACTAATTTTCAAGTTTCAAATAGTGGTTAGGTTCCTAATGGCGGCCACAGCAGCTCTCTGAGAAATCTTCCTCAGCAATACAGCTGAGTTAGTAGCACATTTCACAGACACTGTTTTCAGGTACACAGGGTCCCTTCTCTAGTCTTTCCAAAAAAAAAAAAAAGCTAAATACGCTGAATGGAGGGAATCAAGATGATGGTTAGGAAGAAGCAACTAGAAACTAACTATAATTTCTAGTTTTTACAGGGCTATGCATTTCACACTAGAAATACACCCCTCAGATAAAATGGCTACTTAATGAAGGCAGCCAAATGGAATCTTAGTGCTGTCACTTGTGCTGGCAACTTCTGCCCTGACCAAAAATTCTGATGACAAAATGTTATTAGCATGTATAGGAAACATATAAGGTAATTTTTTTATAGTCTGAAAAGTACCTCTGTAATTTTTAAAGTCTAACTTAGTAAAAATGGTTTCTGGCTGGTCCCTTAGGTTGACCTCCACTCAACATTTAGCAAATGTTCACTTTGTACCGTAACAGACTGCTGAATACTGAGCATATGAAAAAGAGCAAAACAGTCTTTGATACAGGAATTTGGTCTAGCAAAGAGTGACATCAATTACAATACTCTAAATATTCTAAAACAGTTTTATTCTACAAATGTGTATCAACAGCAAAGGAGAAAAACTTGCTCTAAAGAGAGAAAAATTGGTATCACAGATGACATTTAAGCTACAACTTAAGTAAGGATAAATAGTTCATTAAGTGTAAGAGCAAGGAAGCATCCAATTCCCATAAAAACATGAACAAAGATACAGAAACATTCCTTCAAACTACTGTCTTGCCAGTGCAGGCAGTATGCTACTACCTTGGATTCAGCTATCAACAAAACAGACAAGGGCTCTGCCTTCATGGAGTTTACATTCAGATAACTGAGAAAGACAATAAATAATCAATATCTAAATAAACAAGAGGTACAAATCACAGTAAGTGTCTCCAATGAAATAAACAGGATACATGAAAGAGTAACTAATGGAATGCAACATTAAATAGTATGGTCTGAACAAACAAGACAGACATGGGCCAAGTTCCAAATGGTTTGGGCCACGCCAGTCTTACAAAGAGCATCTCAAGCAAATTAGTACAAAAAGTGCAAAAGACCTTAAAATAGGCAAGAACATAGAGAGTTTAAAGAACACTGAGAGGCCCATGCTACTGGCCTCCAATGAATGAGAGGAAGAAGGATGAGAAGAAAAATCACCCAGGGTTATTCGGGCCATGGAAAGAAGAACAGGCTTTGTTTTAAGAGGAGTGAAAAGTTACAGGAAATTTTTAAGCAGAGAAATGACATGATTTAGGCTCTTAAATTGATCCCTTAGGCTTCTGTGTGAAGAAAAAATTTGTGAGGCACCAAGAAGAGTAATAAGAAATCCAGTTAGGAAGTAATTCACACAAGAGATAATGATTCCTTGAAATGAGTAAGTGTCAGTGAAGATTAAGAAAGTTGGACTGGCTGAAGATAAATTCTAAAGACACAAGAGAACTTGTGGATGGGTTGGATTTGAGAGAAAAGACAAGACTCTAGAATGATACGTTAAACGGTGGGCTACACTACTACCAAATCTCAAGCCAAAAACTTAAGAGATGAGGAAGGCTGGCAGAGCCACCAGGTTCTGGGGTAAAAGGGAGGAAAGACAAAAAAGGTTTGGGAAGAGGAACAAATAGCTGTATTTTAGTCATATGGCTAATATTATGCTTGAGATTTCAACCAGATTTCCAAATGGATATCAACTACAGGAAAATTCTGGGCTAGAAAAATAAAAATGGGAGTCATCAGCATGAAAAAACATGACCTTTTCAGGGAAGAGCAAACAGATGGCCTTAACCAGATCATAAAAACTGAAGGGTACTGGCTGACAATGTGTCTGGAGAGATAGGACAGAAAATTATGAAGGTAACCATGAAGTAATGGCAATAACAGTAACAGCAATGATAGTAATACTAAGGTGAGAAATAACTGCATGTTAGGTACCAGACACTGTGCTAAAGGTTTTATAATACACATCTCATTTAATCCTCTCAACAATTCTAATACAGATAATATTATAGTCAGTATTTTATACACTGAGCATCAAGAAGACTGAGAACTTGCCAGAGAATGCAAAGTGCTGCAGTGGGTATTCCAACCGAGGCAGTCTGATTCTAGAGGCTTATCCCTTGCATTACTGCCTTTCTGCTGATTTTATATGCCTTCAAAGTTTTTCTTAAAAGAATGACATTTAGATCTGAATTTTAAGAATACAGTTCCAGTCTCTATATGAAAGACTGATTGCTAGGGGTAGGAATAAGAGGTGAGAAGGGCAAACACAGTAATGCAAAAGCACCTTGTTTTAATAAAACAACAGTTGCAGTTATCTTCCCAGGCTAAATAAAGAGAATCCCTTTGTTCCACCAGTCATAAATCATACCACAAACTAATCCAAATCAATCTGCACATGCATGTTGCTGCTTACAAACATAATCCAGTAAAAAGAGCCAGTTCATATGCAGTTCCATCCACCACCAAAATACTTCTCAAACATATAACTTCATAAAGTTACATTTTTTTAAAGACATACACATATTTCTTGTAAATACAATCAGTATTGGGTTCAAGATTGTAAAATGCAATCAGTATTGCATTTTAGTACATGGAGACTCAGGCAGTGTGCTAGAAACTTTCACACCCATCAGTTCATTTAATTTTAACAATTCCACAGGGCAGTTAGTGTACTTCCTTCCCATTTTACAGAAGCCATAATAATATGTGCCTTGGTTGATATATATTAGAAGTCTGAATAACTAGTGTCAGTTTTTCACCCACGTTAACAATTCCCCTAGCTTTGAGCAACATCATTTCCTAGACTGATGAAGAAGTAAATCAACTGCTGCCATCTACCAATGTTCAAATATTTGGTATGCCACTTCACAAGTAAGCTAATTTTTTTAAACACATGCCTATGGGATTATCTTAAGTGACTACAAAAACAAACATACACTTATACTTATTAAAATACTAAGCTGAACAAATACAATTAGTAAAATCAGTAAATAACAGACATCTATATAAAAACTGTTTATTAAATATGTGCCAATAATACCCAATGTTATGCATGGGACTTATTAACAAATGAGATTTTACTCTCAATTATAATAAAATGGACACAGGGTCCTTTCATTATAGAGTATACAGATAAGGCATACACAATAAAATCCTTTAGTTCCACAGAGCAGGCAAAATGAAGTATAAAGAATTACAGATTATCTATTTAAAATCTCTTAAAAATACACCTAGGTAAGTTATAAAAATATTTTTCTAATTTCAAATTTTAAATACTTTGTCTTGTAGACAACAATAAACCCTAAGAGATACACTTCACTAAATAGGGAAAACACTTATATTTAACTTTAATTTTTAAAAATATTTGGGGAGATTATGAAGGTTCAGATAAACAATGGTTTCATATCAAACATCTAACACAATTCCTTAGCCAACTAAGCATTTTAGGTATAATTTGACAATGAACTTAAGATGCTGGGACATTTTATCCCAAATACATTCTATATTTACACAGTATAAGAAGTTCTTTTGGTCAGACACTAAACATACAGGTAGGCAGAGTTACCTATACAATCTTACAGGAAAAGAAGGGACACACACATACACACACACACACACACACACACACACACAGAGGAAGGGATGAAGGAAGATCGGACAACAAGCATTTTAGCACATTAAGACTCAGGCAATGTGCTAGGAACATTCACACCCATCAGTTAATTTAACAATTCCACAGGGCAGTTAGTATAATTCCTTCTCATTTTACAGAAGATGTCTCATAACTTTGTCAGGGGAGGAGCTGGGACCTGAATCAAGATCTGATGACTAAGTCAACAGCTTTTTTTTATGAGGGCTGGCAAATCAGCTCGACCTGTTAAGAGTTCTCTTGCAGGAGGTTATCTAAACTCGAAGATTGGTTTGAGTCTCTATATTTACTCTTCAGTTCTCAATTCACAAAGAATATTCTCAGGTTTTCTTTTTAAAATGGAAAAAAGCAAACTGATCATTTTCCATCCACAAAGCTGGGCTTTCACTGACCCATCACAAGTAAAAGAAAACTTCAGCTAGACTTGGTAACATTCACACTAACTGTACCATGAGTTACCTTCCAATACAACAAGATGGGAGCATGGACTGATTAAAAAAGATAAATTAAATAAAATTAGAAATGCCCAAAGAAGATCTAGGACCATTATGAGTTTTGTCACACAAAATTCCTATGGCACGCAGCAAAGGGAGGGGAGAAAAAATGGTTTTCCAAAATCTGACTGACAAAACACCCCACTCTCCATTAATAAATTTACTTGAGGCTCCCTCCCTCTAAATCAGGACCAAATCTACTTAAAAGATTTAACTGAACTATTTCAAATTTCAAAATCATGTTCTAATAAACATGTTCATAATTACTTAACCACCCTCAGAATACACCTGTCATATTCCTTTCTTAGTAACCAAACAATGAGTAACATCACAATTGTTTGAATTTTTTAAAAAGTAGGAATAATCTACATTACATTCTAAATGGGAAACACAAAGCTATACACAACTGCTTTGAAAATTCACCACTCACACACATTTTTAAAATTTCCGATTCCATTTACAAAAAACAGTTTTTGTCACAAATAGCCATTAAGGAAGTACAAAAACCAGGAATGTAACAACAGATTATTCTCAAACCATAATTCAACCCAGTGACATTACAATTATTAATAACTGAGCCCCAATGAGCTATTTTCCTTCCATAGAACAGTGTCCCCATACCATTTACTCCCCTCAATAATTTAATTTTTTAAGAACTGCTGAAAAGTAATTTAAGGAGCTAAGTATAATTTTATCACCTTCCTTCCAATGGGAATAAAATTGTACCTTTAAACATAAAGATAGTATGAGTTAAATGAAACAGACAAGCAAGTAGTCCTTTAAAGAGTTCACTATTACTTTAGTGTTGACTATATAAGCTTCTATTGGAAGCACCCTTTCAACAGAATGGTTAACCTAAAAACTGAGTCTACAAAGTTTTACAATCACTAGTTTCAGCTCTTCAGAGTATTTCCATCATTATAACACCACTACCACAACTTTTTACAATTAATTAACAAAGATTACGTGATTCCATAATCAATTAGTGCACCACACAGAATACTAATCAATGATACACATGACACAAAGCATGTACTTATTTGCTATAAAGTATTTTTAAACTGGCATCTCTTCAGTGAAATATCACATTTGACTTTTTTCCTAAAACAAAAGTTGTCATTCACAAGAAATAAGACTGAAGACTGAGCTCTTCAAAAACATATTTTTGAAAGTGCACGCAAAAGCCATAATAGCACTATTTTACCCTCACTTCCTAAACTCGTATTATTAAAAGAAATGCTATTTGCTTTCAAAAAAAAAAAAGTCAAAGCTATTTTGTTTACCTATTCTACAGACTGTTCAAGTACTGCCAAAGTAACACAGATTTTAAAACTGACAACTGGATTACTTGTCAGTAGCCAAAACAACACAGCTGGATTCTTAAAGGGAAAGTGCTCTTGTGTAACGTACACTTAATTATAGCTTTAGAAAAATTTCTCTTCGTGTAGTAATAGATGACACAAGACATAAGGGAATCATGTTCTGCTAAAAAGCTTGAAAATTTTTAGACAGTATTTAAAATTACATAGACTATTGAAAACATATCACAGCAGGCCTTTCTAATTGCATATTTATTAGAACTCCAATTTCACTGTAAGCTAAACTGCAGGTTAACACTATGTTACTATTTGCCAATCTACACATGGTTGTCTGTCGGACTACGGCAGGAGGCTCCATACATAGCTCAGGAATGGTCCCTCAGGTCGGAGGAACATTTTGGAGCTATCCTTTCACAGGGCGGGCGGCGTTCTGTTTGCTAATCCCGAAATGCTCACCTTTTCCAAACTTGTTCGCACTATCTCACCTACGAGCTTCATCCTCAGTTTAAAAAGAGATGAAATAGAGCCAAAGGCAAAGTTTCCATCACACAAAACCTTCCCCGCGTACTGGGATGTACGAGGATGTCAGGGGGCAGCGAGCGGTTACCGCCGCGGCCCCCCCTTCCCCTCGACCTCCCCCTGCACAGCCGGCCGCCCGCACCTGCGCGAGCCCCCGGCCCGGGTCACCTCCCTGGGCCGCCCCCAAACCCACCGACCCTCCCCCCAACACACACACGCACACGGAGATCGGACCTAAACGTTCCGCCCCGTTAGACCAACCTTCCAAAGCAGAAGTGGGGGAACTTCTTCAAGTCCCAAGACGGCACCGAACACACCCGACACGAGGGGGCCGTCCCTTCGGGGAGACCCCGGCCGCCGAGGGCAAGATGAAGGCCAGGGCCCTCGGGCGTTCCGCCCCGGGGAGGCTCCTAGCCCCCAGGGAACTCCTCCAACTTTCAAGCAGGCGACGGCCACCACCGCCCCCCGGTTCCCACCGCGGTGCGCGCCCCGGGAGGCTCCGCGCGCCCAGCCCGAGCGGCCGCGCCGCCCGCCGCACCGGGTTAGCCCCCGAGCCCGCCCTCGGGACACCCCGCCCCCACCTCGGCCGGCGCCTCGCCCCTCGGCGCCGACCCCGGCACGACCACCGCTCCCCGACTCCTCGCAAGCCCACCCCCGCGTCGCGCCGCGCGCCCGGCCCCCGGCCCCCGGCCGGCAGGACGTGGCCCCGTCCAGGAGCCCCGGAGCCCCGCGGGCGCCCCTCCACGGCCGCGCCGCCCCCCGCCCCAGGGCCCCCCAGCCCCTACCCTGCCCCCTCCCAGGGACGCCGCTCCCTGCGGCCCCGTCAGACACCCGAACGCGGCCCTCACCGTGTCTCCGGCGCAGCTGACGGGCGCACACACGCCGCTACCCGGGCCCGCCACCAGCGCTCCGCGCCGCCCGGAGCCGCCTCCTTCAGCCCGGGACTCGCCGGGACATCCGCGCACGGATCCCCACACCGGGGCTATTTTTAGGAGACAGGCCCCGGCCAGACCGGAACTCGTTCCAGCCGCGCGCGTGCGCACTGCGCGGGCGACGTTTGGTGTCCCTCCGCCGGCCTCGCCTCTCCCTCCCTTGCCCTGGGCGGCCTTTCTCTCTCCTCCCGTCAGGTTTCTTCTCCGCGCTGACTCAGCCTCTCGCTGGGTCCTAGAGTTCTTGGCCGGGGAGAAGCGAGGGTGCGGGGCCGACTCTCACTATGGGAAACGGACGCTGCTCCGCAAGGACGTGAGGGGCGGACTATGTTTTTCCGGGTGGGTGAGGAGACGGATCACCCGGCACAGGAAGGAGATGACGGCGGTTTGGCGCCGAGGCTGCAGGCCGGAGCCCGCTTCCCCGCGAAGGACCGCGTTCTGCTGGAAGGGAGACTGGTCACTTGATGCGGACTGGGGCGCCTCCCAGGGCGGGGCGGCCGGGCGGCGTCGCGCGCGGCCGCCTCCGCCTCTCCCGCCGCCGCCGCCGGCACCAGCCCGCGGGGGCCGGGACACCGGGCGGCTCGCGGAGCGGCGCGTGGCCGCGGGTCCAGCCCACCGGGCGCCGGGCGCCGGGGGCGGGGCGGGCGGGCGGCGGCCCGCAGCCCGGCGCAGACACCCCCCGCCGAGCCCGGGCCGCGGCCCGCTCCCCGCCCAGCGGCGCACTTGGCCTCCGCAGACTTGGGCTCGCCACGCCCGCGCCCGCTCCGGTTGCGGTCGGGCCGCACCTGTGCTCGCGCCGGGCCGGCCGCCAGGCCTCCTCCCTGAGCCGGCACAATGGGACCCCGGCCCTGGCGCGCCGCCGCGGCTCGGGCTCGGACCCCCGGAGAGCAGGACCTGCGGGCACCGGGAAGGCGGGCGACCCCGTTCAGGATGGCCAGCCGAACGCCCCAGATCCCCAGAGAGGCGCCACCTCCTTTGCGATCGGTGGTGGCTGATTACAAACCGGCAAAGCTGGCTGGCCTAGAGCGCTCGGCTGCGTGCTGGCCACGTTGCTGAGGCTACCTCGTGTATTCCTTGCACCCTCCCCGTGAAGTAGATGTAGTTTCTATTCCCATTTTACATAAGGGGAAAGGGAAGTTGGGCGCTGATATGACTTGTCCGGGTCATAGAGCTTCAGAGGAGGGCGCAGAGGACTTGAACTCCGAGCCACTCTGCATGCCGCCCTCGCTGAGATGCCCAGGGCATGCGCTCTGCACAACCGTTCAGTTTAATAGGGTAGCTTTTGGCAAGGGCGGGCACTAAGGGGTGAGCCTTTGTAGGTATTTGCATCCTGAAGGCTGCTCACCTCTGGAAATTTTTCTCCGACTTCTCTGCTGTGTCTTGCCTACATCCGCACCCAGAGGTGCCTGGGCAGTGGACACAAAGCCAAATGGTTATTTTCACTTGAAAATGAGAGATTCAGTGCCACAGAAGGACAAAGTGAGTGGGGTGGGTGAGCCGATGCGCAGAGCTGAGGGCAGAGGAACTGGGAGGTTCCAGAGGAAGCTGGAGGCTGTCAGGTTTCCTCCCTCAAGGACCAGGCATTGTGCTGAGGAGAAGCCAACAACAAAAGCGACACATAAACACCATGCATTGGGAGATAAACCGAAGTTGTGCTCAGAGCCCCGCAATGTGTGCAGAGGAGCCAGCAGCAGGGACTGCAGGGAGGTTTTTTAACCACATTAAATTTGATATAAATCAGCAAGTCGTGTGGGAATGCATGCTTTTTAACCTGCCAAAAGCTGCAGAGCCAGCTGGATTTGGCTTCTCTGCTCTGGGAAAATAGAATAACTTGATCCTCTCCTTCAAAAGTCAGGGTGTGAGGTGGGGAGACAGTGAGCAATGCCTCACTCCCACCTTCCCTTACCCTGGAAGGAGAAGGACAATGAGAGCTGGCTGTTCCAAAGGTTTTCACCCTGCCATTGCCCCACCTCGTCTGCCACACTTGCAAAAGCTGACTTCTGCCCAAACTGCCCACCTCTGGCATGCTATTGGTTGCTGCAGAAATGAAAAGAGCATCTCCCCAACACCCCCTGCAGCATATCAGCCCTTCTCCAAGAATTCCAGGGAGTGGTAAAAGGAAGGAAGGAAAGTAGAGAAAGAGGAAGAAAGTCTAAGAATTCTAGAGCACAGCTGTTCTAAAATGCATTAGCAAAGCATAATCACTGTTATTTGTAATTTAACCAGTTTTAGGACATCACCATGGACTCTGTTCAGGGTCAAAAACATGAACCTAAAGATATGTCTCCAGCAACTTCCAGTGCCCAGCTTGGGGTCAGTCACGTGCTGAGCACCTGTGTGTGCAGGGCTTGGAGGGAACACCTAAGGAGGTCAGTCCTCCAGTTCTTTCTGGCCCCTTAATGCTGAATCTGAACTGAGCTTTTGTACTAGGCGCTGAAATACACAGATAGGGAAGTAAGGCCCCTCCTTGAATGGGGTGGCAGGCCACTGGGGAAAGGCCACCTTAAAACGCAAGCCAGCCTGATAGCCACCAAGAAAGGACATTTCCTAGGACACTAGAGAGGAGTGCCTAAGGAAGAAGAGAATTAGGGAAGGCGTCTTAGAGAGGCAGTCCCACAGTGACTCTAGAAAGCTTCCCAGAAGGATGAAATAGGGGTCATTATGTCCAGATCTGAAGAATAAAACCCAGGCTCCCTAGGAGACAGGAGCCCCTGGCCAGCTTCGCCCTCACCTCTTCCCATCAGAAACATCACCACCCCCACCCAGAAATCTGAGAAGGTTGCACACAGGCTGTTTCGTTCCGTCAGCAGGGTAAACCCCTTTCTATCCATCATATCTCCACTTGGGCATCATTGTCTCAAAGACAATGCTATAGTTGAAGTCTTTCCTTTTTTCTGTCTCCTCCCCTTTAGAGAGTGAGCCCCTTGAAAACAAAAACTGTGATTTACTCCTTATTGGTTTGCCATGTTTAGTACTGTGCCTGGCAGTAGTGGGCAATCAAATCAATGCTTATTAAATATTTATGAGCAACCTCTAGGCCGAGGGACTGCTGTGTGCAGAGTACCCTTGAGTGTGGCTCTAGAGAGCACAGGGACTGGGTGTGCCAGGAGCCTGGATCCAGTGCTGGGAGCAGTAGGAGAGGCGGCTACAGGAGTGGGGAGCCTGAGACGGTGAGGCACCTTAGCACATCAGGCCACTAGAATTTCTGAGAGCAATGGGAAGCCACTGACAGATTTTAAGCAGAGGAATAGCTTGATCTATTAGGAATGTTAGGGGGATCACTTAGGGCAGTAGTTGGGGGATTGGGAGGAAACAAGACTGTAGGCAAGATAAGAGGCACTGATGGTGTAGATACCCCCCTTTCAGTCCCCAGAGATCTCTGTAGACTGTTCCCACACATGTTGATGGCTTACTGTGTGTCTCTGTTGAGGACGTGCTCTGGCCACAGGGAGGGGTAAGATAGGTAGATAAATACCCTAGCTTCCTCATGCCTCTGGAAGACAATTCTAAGGCATGTTCCCCAAATCTCTGGGGGTGGGGGTGGAGATCCAGTGGGGAGGCCCTTTGCTTGAGGGCAGTGGCAATGCATTCGTTAGCACACTTGTCTCTCCTGCCTTCCTCTGCTTCCCCATTCCCTCCCGGCTCTTCGCAGGACCACTTTCCAAATAAATACCTGTATTAAAATCCTTCTCTGGGGGTCTGCTTTTCAGAGAATCTGTTTAAAATAAATGGTAACTGAAATTAGGAAGAAAAAGGATCTGAATGGAGACAGTTACCTAATGGTAAAGATTGAACAGCAGCAAAACACAGAGATACAAAGTAGACTTGACTGCTACTGACCATTTAATCTGGGATTAGGGGAGGTATAGAGGGCTCAGTTGTCCCCAAGGCTTCTGGCTCCAGCTCCGGGATGGATCTGGCAATATCATCTAAGTGGAGAACCCTGGAGGAAGAGGAGACTGAGGGGGCTGGAGAGGTGGGTAAATGCGTTCCATTCTCCTGTTGTTGAATTTGAGATGAGTGTGGCAGACTCTCCTCAGCCTCCAGGGGTTGGAGGAAAATAAAACTAGGTGAGACTGGACAATTTAGAGAAGAAGAAATTTAAGAAGACTTGGGAAGCAATGGAGCCAAAGTAAATCAGTTACCGATCCGAAAAATGATGAAGAGAGGGTTAGACACTAAGAAAAATGGACATAGACCACCTGGACCAGGAAAAACTAGCATAAAATAGTGATTGGGGGTTTAAAAAAAAAGAGAGAGAGAGAGACTCAAAATCTTTAATTTGTAAGCTGCTCAAAGATGGGGATCCTGACCTAACATTTTCTATCTGTATCCTCAAATTTCACAGAAAGTTGATGCTTACTAAATACGGTGTGAATCAGGCAAAGTGTCTCAATACCTTTTTTTCATGATGTGTCAATCTCATACCACCGTATATAATCAAAAATTAAAAGATGAGACCTTTTAAGTAAAGTTAAAGCCCTTAATATGCTACCCCAGGGGGTGAAGCCCCCAAATTTAGCTTTGTGCAAGAGCTTATTTCTTCTTGACCAATATCAGATATAAGAGAAACTACATCTTGGCAAGTTACTTTACTTGTAAACCTTATTTGTTTATAAGTAAACATAGTAAGTAGCATATAAAATAAAAATTCCACATTTTAACTTAGACCTAAAAATAAAAACATAATTCACTTTGTACCATGCATTGCAAGCTCCTTGGAGTTAAAATCACTGAAGTATACGTGCAGAGAAAGATCTTCTATACATTCCTTTCCTATTGCAAGTTCTCTGATAAACACCCACATCTAAATGCCATTTTCCAACAAAGAGAAACAATCTCTTTAGAGAAATGATTAATTTCAGTATTGGGATAGAAAAAAACAATGAACCTCTGGTGCCAGAGAGCAAGGACATGCCCAAATAATGACGGGTGCATGTCAAAGGGACACAAGAGTCAGCCTGGAGGAGCTGCCAATGGCCAAAGCCAGAACAATCTGAGCAACAAAATAAATAATGCATGATTGGCTTATAATCATAAAATAAAATAAATATCCTTGTGCCCATTCTGATATAAATGATTAAATAAATAGAAAAATAAGAGAGAAGATACACATCTTGCTTAGAGGAGAATTCCCATTAAAAATGGAGAAGAAAGGAAGGCGATGCAAAACCCCATTAAGCAAACACCACAGTTAATTGCAATGCAGACAAAATGTCCCGGATGCAAAGGTTAGCAGGTGAAACGATGAGAAGTGGGACCTTTACATAAGCCTCAAAGTAGCTCCCTCAAGATATTTATTACGTACAAAAAAAAAATTAATGTGACACAATTTTTTTTTTAATTTACAGTAGAGAACCCCAACAGAAACACATTAACCAAGTAAACAAAGCCAGCATCACCAATAACAAAGTTTATTTACATCATGTATGCTGGAATGTCATCAACAAGAAGAGTCCATCCTTCTACCTGTATTCCTGCTAAAAATGTGTAACCTGAATCGGACCTGAGAAAATGTCAAATGCAAATGGAGAGATATTCTACAAAGTAACTGATCAGTACTCATCAAAAGTGCCCAGATCTTCCCAGACAAAGGAAAACTGAGGAACTACCACCGATCAGAGCAGACCAAAGAGAAAAAATGCACTACTAGATGTAATCATGGGTTAGAAGCTGCTAAAGAAAAAAGATATTGGTGAGAAAACGGGTGACATTTGAATAAGGTTAGTTGTCTATGGTGTAAAATCAGTGTTCATTTCCTCGTTTTGATCATTATACTATCCTTCAGTAAGGTGATAACATTCAAGAAAACTAGAGAATTGTCCATACAAATTTTGCAGCTTTTGGTATGTCAAATTATTTCAAGATAAAAAAAAATTGTAAGTGATAAAATGTTTTAGTATTCTCTAATTTACTCAACACCTTCTCCCCCCAAAAATAAGCTCTTCCTATCGAGTTAAGGTAAGTGGTATAAAGCATTTTGACAATACCTTACAGTTTGTAAGATCAACTTCAAATTGGGCAGTATTAAAACTTGGCAAAAGGCATCTAAGTACGAATATTCGGAAGTGGCTAGAAAAACAGAAAATAACAAAGTGTTTCTAGTTACTACACACAGCAACAGAGTCCTCCTCTGCTGTGTGGCAATTCCTGAATATCAGCTAACACACACAAGTAACTTCTAATAATGCCTATTACATCTTTTCCATGTATTTAAAATGTTTTCACTTTTCTTATTTGAATATCACACAGGTTTTTATTCTTGAATACCTGATGATGAAAAGGATGAATTCAGGTTCTCAAAGAAGGGGATAAAAGACCTTTCCTTTGCTCAGTTTATATTCTTACATGTCAAAGTCTACATCAAGATTAAACAAACGTCAAATATATAGGAAATTGAATCTCTGACAGCTGGATGTTTTACACAATCAAACTTCAAATAAGTCTTTCAGTTTCTATTATATGTTGTCATTTTGTTGTATTGTATTTTTTCTCCTGCACAGAGTTTTATTCAGACTTTGTGGTTCTCTCCACAACCCATAAAACATTCACATGTCAAGTATAGGAATTCCAAACCTTGAATTTATTTTCTTTTCACTTTTTATATTCCATCCAAAGAGGGCCCATACTTCAAAGGTTCCTGTAACACCCCACCCTTGCACGAGATCACAATCTCGCTCTACTGCCCTCTTTGCTGTGTATCTTTGTCACACATATATCTTCCAAAGACTGGAACTGTCCTTGACCCTCAATATTTTCTTTTAAAATGCATCCAAGCATCACCAGACTGTCATGTCTATGACAATGTCCATTTAGACCTCTTCCTGGCCTATATGTCCCTCAAGTTCTGATCCGGAGACATGGTCACTTCTTTCTGTGATGGCCACATTATATACATGGCCCCCATATTGTAACTTAGACCCTAACAGGCTCTTGTATCCTTTAGAATTTTATGATGTTGAAGTTTGGGATGTTTGGGATGAATCCAGGAGCCACTGAGAAAGTAAGACCAGAAATTTTGGAGGCAAATGGCCCTTTGTTAAAACCACACCTCTCCATTTTCCCCCTTGTGTCACTTTAGGGAGTATACTCAATTCCTCCAAACCTCAATTTTCTACATAGGAGATGACAGATATGTTGGTTTAGCTTCCTATGTCACTGAGCTAGAACTGGAAATAGCCCTGAATCTTTCAATCAATCAGTTCTCCCCCTTGAATCTTTTGGCTGACATTGGTTTGACTGGTTCCTGCCATTTGCAGCTAAAAAGATGACCTAGGACCGACCGAATGCCTCACTTGCCCTTTTAAGCAAGGAGGCAATGTCCGTTACTAACATGCTGGTGATTTAATCTATGGCTTTTCCATTGTTTTCCCACATAGGAAAACAACAATGACCTTCCAGTGGCTTCCAAACCACCTTGCCCCCCACTTGCTGCAGTCACACTTGCCTCTGTGTTCTTTGAACAAAATAAAATAATCGAAGCGCCATCTTGGGAATTTTGTTCTTCCCTCTACCTGAGACTCTTCCCAGGTCTTCATCTGGGCAGCTCCTCTGGTCATTCCGTTTAAATGTCACTGCCTCAGAAAAGCCTCCCCCAGCCTGAGTGCTGCTCAGTCACCGTCTTTCAGGATCTTGTGACACTTTCTTCGTAGCCCTCTCAACGTCTGGCATTCTCTTAACGCATCTTCTATTTTCTGTCAATGTAACGACAGACCACAGGAGAACGTGGATCTTTGCGGCGATGCCAGAGCTTACAGCAGTGACTGGCACACAGTGGAAGTTTGTGGGCTGGGTCAGAGAACAAGTGCAAGGAGCTCCTGCTTCTGCAGGGACATGTGATTATGTATGTAGGTGCTTTCAGCCGTGTCCAAAAGTCCTCTCTCTCTCTGTCTCCCTCCCTCTGCCCCTCCCTCCTTCTCTTTGTCTGTCTGTCTGTCTCTCAGTCTGTGGTCTGTTCTGTGACCTTTGTGACGCCTTCCCTCCCAGGCAGGTTCTTCCTGTCTGCATTTGGGCTTGCAGCAACTCTGGGCTCACATTTTCCAATTCAGCTATCCCTGCTTCAGATCAAATGTTTACATTCTCCCTCCCAATTCATGTGTTGAAATCTATACTAGTGTGATGGTATTAGAAGGTGGGCCTTGGAGAGGTGATTAGGGACTGATGGTGGAGCCCCCAAAATGGGATTAGTGTCCTGATAAAGGAGCCAGAGCTCCCTCTCCCCTCCAGCCCTGTGAGGACAGAGAGAAGGTGGTCAGCCACGAACCAGGATGCCAGCTCTCACCAGACCCTGGACCTGTTTGTGCCTTGATCTTGGACTTGCAGCCTCCTGAACTGTCTTATATTTGTTATGCAGCCTGAACAGACTAATACTAGCTCCATTAAACTTTCTACTTTTTATTAGCAAAATCCCAGAATTGAGCATAACCACATCACTTGTTTTGCTCTGTGCCCAAGATGACTGTACACCCTGGTACTTTGGGGTCACTAGCCTGTCCTTGGAGTCCTGGGGGGCAGGCAGCAGATTCACCAAAACCTCAGGAATCTGCAGACCAAAAATAATGGGAGTAGCTCCCCTCAAATTGGCATGCTATCATCAGAAGAGGGGGGCCCAGACAGACAAATAGAAAAACAGCCACCGCACCAGCTGAGCAGCAGGTGTTGATTCAATGCTTGTGTTTAGGTGGGAAAGACAGAAATGTGGTCCCAACCTTCACAACTAGCCCTGAGCCCTTGATGAAAAGAAACACAGATGGAAAATGGTCCATGAGGAAACAGGCTGCATTGCAAGGCCTGAAAGCCCGTGGCTGGCCTGTCATCTTTGACTGTCACCACCTCCCAGAGTCCCTGCCCAAGAGCTCCCTGTCTGTTCTCACCCAATGAGAACAGACCCAGTTGGTGCCCCCATCAGCCAGCCCAGCTGCTCCTCAACCTAATGGGGTTATGTCCCCGCCAGGCCACGTCATTAGTCACACAAACCACTCAATTCTCCTGCAGGAATCAGGGGTATGTTCCCTGCCTGTCACTGTCAAGTCTTTCCCCCATCCTCTAGTCCTCTAGTCCTCTAGTCCCCATCCTCTAGTCCCCATCCTCTAGTCCTGCCTGTCACTGTCAAGTCTTTCCCCCATCCTCTAGTCCTGCTGGTTCACTGTACCCCTGTGTGAAACCCTCACGTGGCCCCTGCAGAGCATGTAAAGTCCTCCCCAGGCTGTGAGCATATGGGACTCATCAACCGCTGCCAATCTCATCTGTCCAGCATCAGGTGTTATGTGCTCAGCCATCTAATATTATTTAGGGCAGGGTCCCTCCTTCACCAACAGGGTGAATAGGAGGTGACCAGAACACAGACTTCAATGATTTACTAAGAGTTGCCAGGGCCCCTTTTACTGGTTACCCTAACTAGGCATGATATACCCAGTGCTCCTCTCATGAGATTTGGGGGTCCTCCCCCTCCCCCCACCCCACGCACTCCCTCCCAGCTTCTCATCTTCAGAAGATCTCCTTCCTGTCTGGCCAACAGCACCGGCGCCTCGCCTGCCTTCACCAGTCTAGCTAAGGGCCGGACACACAGTAGGCTTCCCATAAATGTTCCCTGATTCAAAGAATGGATCTTTGTCTTCACTCAGGCAGTGGCAAAGTGTGGAACATTCTGGTCTGATGCAACCACTTGAAAACTTGGTGTAAGCTAGAGCCAAACTGACCAACCCAGAAAATCCAAGGATGGAAAAGCTATTTTATCCTGGGCTGTACAGAGGAGGTTAAATACTGGAGGTCAGAAGCCACAGTTTTCAATGTTCACATTCGCAAAGTATTAAAATGACCTTTTTTCTTTTTTTGAAGGAAAAGGAGGCTTCATTTTTATGCTTACATTTTCAATGAGGTCCCTGTTTCCATCAGAAATTTCCACCTCTGCTCGGTAATTGCACAAGCCTTGGCTTCTCTTGGCCTGAATAGCCTTGGCACGACTGAGGTTTTTGGTACATGCTGTAGGCAAGACTTTTATGAGGCTTGATTCTTGTCTTGACTTTATTTGATCATGTATATCTGTAATTCAGCACCCAGATGAAAGCAGGCAGCCCCTCTCAGCACCTGCATGGTTAACAACATGGGGGGCGATAATGAAGTATTTACTGTGTATATATCTACAGGAATGCAAAAGGCCTTTCCAGAAGTCACGCTTCAGCACGTTGAATTAAGCACAGATTTCAAGGTCCTCTCCTGGAGAATCATTTGTAATTCCCAGTGGCTTGGAGAACTTGGATTCAGCCTGCCTCACCGCCCCCCCCCCAAAAAAAAAAGGCCAAAGAACTTCATCAGAATTCTTCACCAGAAGTCTCTAGCCTGGTCTTTGGGTCCATAAAAGGATACCTATTTGAGTTAGAATTGGACACAGCAGCACAGCTGAGGCTAAAGAAAGACTCCATTTTATCACCATTTGAATTAAAAAAGATGAAAAATTTTGTGAACACACTGAGTTGGCAAGGGGGCAGGGAGCAGTTTCTCTTGAACCATTGTTAGTGGGAGGGAAAATTAGTCTAATGTCTTTGGAAGGCAACTTGGTTAATATCTATCACAAATTTAAATGTGCAAACTCTAGATCCAGCAACCCCACATCTATAGAGATACTTTGCATGTATTCATTGCCAAATTGTTTATAGCAGCAACATAGTTTTAAAAAGAAACAAACAGCTATCAAAGTGAGATTAAGTAAGATTTATATTATATATTTATATGCTACATATGTCTAACTACATGTTATTATATAGCATGTTATATGATTTAAATGATATGTAAGAACATATCTTACACATAGTGTAATTATATGCATTATATATAATATAGCATTTATATACTGTGAAATATATAAATACTGTGTTATATGTGTACACATTGTATGTAATAGCATAATGTATATTAATTCATATATCACATATAGAGAAATATAATACAGTATTCATAGACAACATAATATATATTATACAGTGTCCATTTGCCATATTTTGTAATAGCTGAATAGTTTTCTATGGCTGTATATAAATAATAAAGTTGTGTGTGTGTAAAACGCACATGTATGTATGCATTCATGCATGCATGCATGTATATGTGTGTGTTCAAATCTATGTATCTATCTGTCTGCCTGTGTATCTATCTATATTTCCCTAGACCAGTGGTTTTCAACAGAAAGATATTATCTGAAGACAGCTGCAGGGGGGTGTTACTGGCGAGTAGAGTCCAGAGATGCTACTCACCATCCTCCAGTGCACAGAACAGCTCCTCTGACAACGAAGAGTCATCCAGCACAAAATGTCAACAATACTACTGAGGCTGAGAAGCCCTTCTAGATGATCTCTAGAGTTTTCATAAGCAAAATCACTTCTCCTGATAAGGGACACTGGAAGACTGATGTAACCCTTTGTCCTGATGAAAAATTGATATATGCCTATCTTCTACACTTAATGCACTAAATGTTAAGCAGTTTTAAAATATGCATTCACAGGTTCTCTCGGGCAGGGAGTGAGGCAGCAGCAGGTTCACAGAAGGTGTTTCTCTACCTTCTTCTGCCCAGATCCCCTTCTTACTTAGAGAAAACGGCAGATCCAGTGAGTAAATTGAGGTTGAGAAAAACTGCTTTGACTTCACAAGTTCCTGGGCCATTTCTGGTGCCCCAGGGACAGAAATATCACTGATGTGTTGACTCTCAAAGTAAAAAATAGTGTGGCTTTCTTTTACTGCTTGCCTCTGCTCATGTTAACTCTAGAACTTGGGAGTGTAGAAAGGCAAACATTCTTTCCCTTCCCCGCAGGTTTTCCTGAATTGGGTGAGATCCAACTTGAAATAACCCATTTTGCACCTCATTTGGCTCTATGATTCACATTATTTGCTCTCAGAAGGAATAAAAATGATGCTTTTAGACATTGGAATACATGTCTTGAGAATTGTGTACTTCTTTGAGTGCATTTGAATCGTGTACATTTTACCTTAAAGCTGTTAACTTTAGGCTCATGCAAGGGTGTAGATTTCAGGTCCGGGTCCATCCCCCAGGGAAAGATGTTTGTGACAGTTGGTCCTCAAACCAGAGTGGCCCAGTTCATGCACTTGATCCACACCAGGGAACTGTCTGCGTCCCCAGCCCTGGTTAGCTAACTTGTAGACATAACGTCAGGTCGGTCTACCACTGATGCCAATGAAAGCGTTTGTCATTGTGCAAGTGTGAACCATCTTTACTTCCTTCCTAGAAATAATCCCACTGATTTTTGTTTTTGTTCTTGTTTTTGTTTTTTAGTAGTAGACACTCAAACATACTAACAGGTTAAGGTATACAAATAACTATCACAACGAGAATCATCGTCATCACAGTAACATGTTCTATTTACACTCATTCGGGGGCATGACTCACACCTGAAGGCTTGTCTATATGCTATTTTACTGTGAATTTGATTTGGCCATAATGTAAAGTGCATTTTAAAGTAAACTGTCTATTTAATTTTATCACCTCTGACCCCTTTTACATCCTGGTGTTACCTAAAGTTTCTTCGACCTTGTATAACTCAACCCAGTTTCCCACAGCTTGCAAGGTCGTCACTGCACAATTCTCGCCATCCCCCTCCCACCCAGCACCACAGTCCTACGTTTTCAAGCCCTCACATCTTTTTTTTTTTTTTGGTGGAAGAACTGGTGGGGGGATAGGCCAGCGGTGTCGGGGGGTGAGAGGATTCACCAGAGACAGAGTGGGGAGCAGAACAGGCAGATCAACCGAAATACACTGCTGAGGGGATCAGTGGGCGAGACAGGAGAGGTCTGCTGCATCATATGTGAGTTAGCTCCCTACCCAGGGATTGAACTCAGGCCATAGTTCTCACAGTGCTGAGACTTAACCCCCAAGCCACCAGGGAGACCCCCTCATGTCTCTTTTCTTCTGCAAGTTCTTCCCAGGTGCTGTTCCCTTGGACTAGGAAGCTTTTCTCCTGTGTTTTTAAGGTTGCCTCCTCACTTTTCATTCAATCTCAGTTTACACCTCAGTGACCAGGTGAGTTAGAAACCTACAGTCCTTCCCTTCTGTGTCTCCTTTACTGCTCACACCGAGCACTTCTTTCTGACACTGATACCAAGTACATGGGACTTTTTCTTCCGGAAGCAATCATCCATGACCCCAGCTGGGTGTCCTACAATATAACTCAATTCTGACATTATCTACCTGGAGACAGGTTAAGGGCTCCATCCCCACATGACTGCTCCCACCCACTCCAGAGGCCAGCGGCAAACTCCCCAGGTGCCACTGCTGTCCAACATGCCTACATGGGGGTTCCTGCAACCCCCTCCTTAGGTTCAACATGAGTTTGCTAGAGCAGCTCACAGAATTCAGGGAAACACATTTGCCCCCTTTCAAAGGCTATAATAAAGAGACAGATGAGCAGCCAGATGAAGCAATGCATAGAATGAGATCTGGGGGAGCCCAAGCACAGGGGCTATGTCCTTGCGGCACTGGGGTGCATCACCCTCTGGTGTGTGGACATGTACATTCACCACCCTGGAAGTTCTCTGGATTCCATACTTCTGGGATTTTTTTGGTGGTTTTGCCAGATAAGCACGATTGATCATTAGGTCTATTTCTGTCTCTCTCCTGTCGCAAGAGAATGAAGGGTGGGACTGAAAATCCCAAGCTTCTCATTGTGGCCTGTCCTTGATGACCAGTCCGGTCCAGGAGCCCACCCAGAGTCACCACCTTAGAATGAAAGATATTCCCATCCCAGGTGCTCATAAGGGTTTCAGGAGCCCCATTTCAGGAATTGGGGCAGAGACCAAATATCAGGACAAAAGATGTGCCTGGTGCTCTTACCCCTGAGGAAATGACGGGGCTTTCAGGAGCCAGCTGTGTGCCAGGAGCCGGTGCCTGATTTTCTGTGATCTCACCACAGGGCTTCCTTGGCCACGCTTCTAAGCAAGCCCCCATTACCCACCATCATTTCACTCTGCCTCCCTCCCAGCACCCATTACTATTTATAATTAGTTTATGTGTTTGCTTGTTCATTGTTTCGCCCTATGAGAGCCTCAGCTACAGCAGAATAGGGCTGCCTGCTTTGTTCCTGGCTGCCTCTGACGCCTGCTAGCTTTCCATCTGTGTTGGTAAAATGCACTCTAGATTGATGAATGCAATGCGATAGGTTAATGGTTCTTAATATTTATTTGTTTGTTTATGTAGGTCCAAGAAGCTTTAAGAGCCTGATGAAAACACTTTGGGCCTTCCCCCCCTGAAAAATCACACTCTTGTAACACTATATTCAGTTTTAGGTAACCCCTGGGCCTCCAGAATTCCATCTGTTCAGGAATGAGATAAATAATTCTGGAACCGAATGATACTTTGAGGCCTGAAATTCTTAGAATGACATATTGTCTTATAGCAACTACTCTGTTACTAATAAAGTACCAACAAAGAAAACAGTAAAGGCTTAACAAGAAGGCACCCAGGAAAGTAAGTTTTTATGGGATACTGAGAAGCAACAGGAAATACCAGGTAGATAAGTTGTTGCCTTTGAAAAACAGTAGGGGAAAGACACACCTAAAAGGAATCCAGCATAGCTAAGAGCCAGGGGTACCTCAGTGGGTTCCTTGGAGCCAGGTCCCCAGCCAGGAAACCCCTCTGTGCTGATACTTGGCACGGCTGTGAAGGATCAGAGAGAGAGAGCCCACCCCAGAGGTGGTCAATGTGACTTCCTCCAAAGGGCCCCCAGAGATGCTGGAGCACCCATATTTTGTCTTCTTGGCAGCTGAGAGTGATGGGGGAAGAGAGTTGACATAGAACAAGTTCATCAAAGGTCTGTCCCAAAGGTGGGGAATGAGGGCTCTAGCAGTGAGTTTTCCCTCACTGGATTTCTGCAGCACCTCAATATTCCTGTGTATTGGGGGTGCCTATTCCCCTCATTCCTCTCTCCTTCTGCCAGCAGGGTACAAGCAATCCCACAGCAGCCACTGCAGGGTTTGCACACAGAGCATCCTAAGAAAGCTTGCCTAGACCAGTTGTAGATCCTGGGCTGCTGCCGGGCACTTGCAACCCCCAGGGGAGTCTCTGCAGGCACTGGGGCGGGGTTGCCGCCGCGTTATAGAAGAAACACTAAGACCAGGGCAGCCTGTCCTGTCCAATGCCAGGTGACATGTGACGGCTCAATCATCAGCCTAACAGGTGCCAGCCCCGGCCAGCATAGCTGCTGCAAACGCCTGGGTATGTTACAAAAAGAGCATAGGTCAGCCATCTGAAGGGTAAGGGAGGGTTGGGGTAACCACAGAGGGCTCACCTGCAGGTCACAGCTGTCCTCGGCCTCAGGCAGGCCCGCTAGTAGCCACTTGCACCTCATACTGCGGCAGCCCAGAAGTGGAAGCTTCAGTGGTTCAGCTGTTGGATATTTGTGAAGCATGTGTTGTGGGTTGCTGTGGTGGGTTCTCAAAATTTTGAGATCAGTTTACAAATGGGCTGTAATCCCAGTAGGATTTATCTAGAAAGTTGATTTCTGTGCAAGGTAGAAATATCCTGTGGAATTAAAGACATTTTTAAAAGGTCATCATCAGAATTGTACATTATTTCAACTTTCACTATAATTAAAAAATTATATTGGACTCTATATCCTTAATAGACACATTTAGAGTAAAAGCAGGCAAGGTAAATACCAGCTGAAGGAGAGTGAAAACCCCTGATGTGGGAAGGAAAAGGGGAAGAAAGAATTAAAGGAGGGGAGAGATTCTTAACTGTTTCTGTTTACTTACAAAAAAACAACAGAACTAATGCAAATATAGCAAAATACCAACATCTGTTAAATCTGGGAAATGGAGTCTCCAGGGACTTTTATTAACATTATTTTCTGTGTTGTTTTTTTTTTTTGTCTCTGAAACATTTATAATAGAAATAGATGCCTTTCAAATGACAGATAAAGAATGAGTAGGCTTTATGGAAGTTCAATGAGTGTTGGGAAATCTTAAAGTCCTAGAGATGATTATTTTTGCATTGGAGATGAGAAAAGGAAGAGAAATGTCACATTTGGCCATGAAGGCATAATAACAGTGAAGGCAAACACCTATATATAGGCTTACTGTATGCTGGGCACAGTTCTGGACACCACATGAACCCATTTATTTATTTAGATACCACAACCCAACTTTCATGTGGGAATAGGTCACCTGACAGAAAATTTGTCAGCTGTTTCCAACTCGACCTTCCTAAGCAGAATTGAACAGGGAAACCTTGAGTCAGAAAAGATGCAGCTCCCATTTCTCAGTGAGAGACCTTTGCCGCTGCCTTAGTGTCCTGGTGGATCTTGTGGCAACAGACCCCCCTTCCAGAAGGGTCAGGGACCAGACATACTACGTTGTCCCTCCCTTTCACTGTCTTCCCTTAAAGGTAACCATTGTCCTGGCCACACTAACTCCATGAATTACTTTTGTTTGTTTGTGAAATTTATATAAAAGGAATCATTTAGAGTACATTCTTTTGCCTTGCCTGTTTTACTCAACATTAAAATTGTGAGCTCTATTTATGAATTACATGTTCTAGTAGTTCATTCATTTTCTTCACTATAGACTTTGCCATTACATGGATATGCTATAATTGACTAACCCAGCAAATTATTGATGGACGTTTGGGGAGTTTCCAGTTGAGACTATCATGAATGGTACTGGGATGAATGTTCTTGTGTTTGTCTTTTGGTGCAAATGTATGTGCATTTCTATGGGTGCATCTCCAGGGTTAACAGAAACCTATGTCCAGCTATTGTATACACCGTCAAAGGGCTTCCCATAGTGACTGTGCTAATTTACACTCCTCGCAGAAGTCAGTGAGCGCATGTTGTTCCATAAAATCATCAAAATTCCAATTTGTGTTTTTTTTGAAAGAAACAAATACCTACTCTCTGCCTCTGTGTGCTCATATTTAGCATTTTCCTAGAGAAATGATTTCTGGTGGGGCAAGAAAGTTCTATATTGCTTTTCTTCTTTTTTAAAAAAAATATTTATTTGTGCATGCAAGAACTGGGGTGTAGGCTAGAGGTGTGATTCACCAGAGACAGAGTGGGGAGTATAACAGGTAGATGAATTGAAATACACTGCTGAGGGGAGCAGCGGGTGACTATGCTATACTATGTACCGTACTATACCATATTATAGTATGCTGTAATATATACTGTACTATATTATATCATACTGTGTTATGCAACCCCCTTATTTTCAAGAGTTAATTTGCTTCTTGCAAAAAGACACACTATAAAGTTTCATAAGCTTAACAAAGTAGTCCTCAATGAGTTCAAAGATAGGTACATTAGTAAAGTTACTAGTTTGCTAGTGATAATTATCTTGTATTTCAATTTCTAAATGATAATCAAAAATAATTTTTGCATGGGAAAGAACCCTCCCCCCCCACTTTAAATTAAACTTTCCTACAGAGAATGAATTTAAAGAAGTTAGGTAGTTCCCTAACGCAAGATCTAAAGGTAGGGGAAAATTTCATAGTCAACAAGCCCAGAAATGCATCCACATTTTCTCCAGGTCATGAGGCAGAAGAGGCCAGAGACCTTCCAGCTCTTGTCTGAAGAGGAGCACAGACGTGGGCAGCAGACGAGGCAGCAGGATGCCAAGACAAAAATCCAGGGTTCCGTTCCTGACTCCTGGCTCATAAGCTGGGGAGTCTTGGGCAAATTATTCATCCTCTTGGGGTTTCATTTTTCTCATTTGTAGCAGGAATTTATTGGCGTAGGTATTCTTATGTAAGGTCTGCTCTAGGGCAAGACTGATATAAATTTATAATATAAAAAATGGGGACTGTGTGAATTATGCTGCTATGGTTTAAAAAACACAGCTCACAAAAGTATTATATATACTATCACCCAAATTATTTCTTATAAGGAATATAATGCATTTTAAAAAAATGTGTCTCTGGGTGGTAAGATTTTCTTCTGTTTTTTCCTGTCTTTTTCAATTTCTGTACAATGAATATGTATTGTTTTTGCCATCTGAAAAAAAAGCATTTTGTTTTTTTTAACACATTTGGAAACTGCAAGAGGACCAAAATAGAATAAAACAACCCAAATTTTAATGTAACCAGGATACCAGACGGAAAGCCCAGCATCCCACGTTGTATGGAACGTTTTAAGATGTCAGGGGGTCAGGCTCTCATCTGACAGATGGACGCAGCAGCAGCCCTGTCCCTCTCAGCAGCATCCGGGGACAGTGTTTCCATAATGACTCACAGGCCCGGTGCCGGCCAGGCCCAGATCACGGCCTTCTCCGTTTCCAGCCCCAGCGTCGTGACAGCCCGACACTGTGGTTCTCATGGAATTCTGAAACAAGCCCGGCTTCATCATAATGACTGCCTATTCAAGGCAGAAATGGGAAGGAGGATATGACTCATGTCATTTGGAGAGAGTATGGGAACAAAACCAAAAATTACAGTGACTCTCTGGTTGGGACACACTGGATAGGAACAGAACTAGGTATTCACAAATCTAACAGCCTGTGGCTTGGCCCAAGGAGCAAAGGCAAAAGTAAACAACAGACCTGCCCAATTTGTCAGTTGGGAGTGATGAGACTTGAGGTTCAGCATGGGGGTTGGGCAAGAAACCATTGAATAGGTAGACCCCTCAGCACAGGGGGCGAACATCTGTCTGAGAACCACAGGGAGAAGAGTTGTTTGGCAGGAAGGAGACTCTTGGTGGATTTGTGCACACTCTGCGCCCCTCTCTGCCCCAGACTGTCCCCCGGCACCTCATTCTGCCATCTCATACTCTTTTGCCAATTGTGTAAAATTCACGAGGTCCAGTCACTCCAGTTTCCATTCATTAAACTAGGGGTTCTTACCCTGGCGCCACAGACCCCCTCTGAGATATATATGGCTAGAACTCAGGGATCCTTCAACTTGGATAAGAGAACAATTGCGTGTTTATTTTCATTAATGTCTAACGGACACTTAGCATTTTCTTTCACAATGTGTGCTGACAACAAACCGTGGTAATATTAACAATACCTGGACATTTCAGCAACAGGTAGTGCAGATATATTCGAATCACATATTTGAACAACTGTGCATACATATCTCAGAATATAGCTCATTCCCATGACCGCTCGAAAATTACAGAACCTATTAGGACTGCTAGCTCTTGTTATGTAATGCATTAATTGGAAATTCATCTATTATTATGGCACAAAGTCATATACAAAAGTATTCTGATAATTATATCCATCATAATCATTTTCTTTCTATGTATTTGTGTATTTGAAAAACACCTTGGGAAGCTGTCCAGGGGGTCAGAAAATGGCCAAAGGGCCCACAGTTTAATAAGTTAAGGATGACTATAACAAACACTTACGGGGCTTTCTTTTTCACCCACATTCAATATGAGGTGAAACATTTGGAATTTCACTATCTCCTAGATTTCTGCTTCCAGTCAAGATAGAACAGCAGGGACTGGCTTTAATCTCCACCAACATAATTTAAAAACTGGACAAAGTATATTAACCAACCATTTTCAAGACAACGGACATCAGGTAACAAAGAATATATCCCTGAGAGATGGGAAATGAATGAGATGAAACATGCAACCTTCAAGCAGGCTGCCAGAAAAGAATTTCTCAGTATCACTGCCAGGTGGCTATTCCTAACCCCATTTTACAGATAAGGAAATGAAACTCAAAGAGGTTAAATCCTCAAAATTACAATCCCACTAAGTAAATCTGAATCCAGGTCTTCTCTGATATGCTGCTGCTTGCTAGAAATGTAAGACTGTTTCCTTAAAGACTATTCCAGCTGTGCCTTCAACCTGAGATATTATCTCCATTTTTCAGCTCCCATGAAAACATTAGACATCAGTTTCCATATAAACAACACTTCTTTTTTGAAGCTTCCCTCCACCTAACCCTTATCTCCCACCTTCAGTCATCCTGACATAATAGTTTTGCCTTTTCTGGAGTTTTTCTAGCACTCCTTACTGCTTGCTTGTTAGTTGTTTGCCTGTCATCCTTACTAGATTGAGAACGATTGAGAACAGGTTTGAACCATACTTATTTCCAAGTCTCCTTGACATCTCACTGAGGGTTTTCTACAGATTAGATGCTCCATATGCACATAGGAATGGACTGGAATGAAAATTACCAACCCAAAGTACACAGCAGAGCCTTCAGAAGAAATCGGGAAGATCAGTATTTCTTAGTTACTGTAGCAATTACATATACATAGCAAATATATATATATTTACTTTAGATCATTTGGGTTGAAATTTCTTTGTAGCTGAAAAGCTACTAACTATGCCAGACAGACCACCAGGGTAGCATTTTGGAATTTTTTTTTTTAACAATGGAAATAATTTATTAGATTCTAATAGCAGTTCACAAACTGCTGTCTCCAGGATGGCAAGCATTGCCTGGAAACTTAGTAGAAATGCAAAATCTCAGGCCTCACCTCTGACTACTGAATCAAGAACTCTGGGTGTGAAGTAAATACTCGATGTCTTCACAATCCAGGCAGGCGATGCCAATGCCCACTCAAGTCTGTGAACCACTGAACTATAAAATAGACTGTGGTCTGCAAAGCATAAGCTAGAAATACTTTGTCATTCGTGGCACAACCACAAAGGACACCATTTGTGGGGCAAATGAGCTAAGGCAGGAAATCATCCCCTTGCCCACTACACTTCTTGCCATCTCCTCTGTGAGTGTGATCGTTTTGTTTATTTTTGATTGTGGTAAAATGGACATAGCATAAAATTTACCATTTTAGCCCATTTCAAGTACATGATTCAAAGGCATTAAGTACATTCACAATGTCACACCATCATCACCACTGTCCATTGCCAGAACTTATCATCCCAGCTGGAGTTCTGTACCCATTAAACAGCCCCCCCATTTCTCCCTCCTCAGACTCTCATGACCACTATTCTACTTTCTGTGTCTCTGGACCTGTCTATTCTAGCTACTTCATATAAGTGGAATCATACAATATTTGCTTTTTGTTCTGTTTTGTTTTCTGGCTTATTTCCCTTAGCGTAATGCATTTCAACCTTACCCTTCGTGTTTGTAAATGTCCAGATGCCCAGATGCCCTCTGTCAGCTTCAGCTTGTAACTTGAGATTAATCCAATAAGATGATCATCACTTTCCTTGTCCCCTATTCATTTCATCCAGCAACTTAGTCACCGCCATCATCACAGGATGTGTCAATAACCTCAAAATATAGTAAAATCATCTAAGTCCAAGTATTATTTCTAGAAATATATCCCAAGGAGGAATCATATTAAATGTAACAGCACCTTAGGAACACAGATACTTATTGCAGCATTATTTTTAAACTGTAATACAAAAGAAAGACGGAAGGAAGGGAGGAAGGGGAGGAGGGAGGGAGGGAGGGAAGAGGGAAAGAGGGAAGAAGGAAAAACAACAAAATGGAATCTGGTAATTCCCCAAATAAAGACATGGTTATGTAAATGACTGTAAACCCCAAAGTGAAATAAAATAGGTAAATGATTATGAAGGCTTTCCTGATTTTTATTCTTATTATTTCCAGTTTTTCAGGATTAACATATGCATTACTTTGATCATTTTTTAAAAATTATAACAAAAAGTTCTTAGCCAGATGGCATGGTACAGCAAAAATCTGGCTATTCTAGAGTAAAAGAGAATAGAAAAAAAGTTATTTCTAGGACCATTTCAAAATCTAAAATTCTATAATTCTCTGTTCTCTCTAATTAGCTACAACTGAGTGAATGGACTGCAACTTCCATCATTAGGTGGTCAGTGATGGACCCCATTCTCACCCCTCTGCTTCTTTCCTGTTTTCTTTTATGCTCATATAAAATATTTGGGGGACATTTTCTTAATGGGCAAAAAACATTAAAAATCATGAATGAGTATGTGACTAATACTGTACACAGGGTTTTCTGGATCAAACATCTTAGGTTCCACATTTCTTTAAAAACATTAAAATGGAAAAGTAACATAGCATTTACTCTGCTGTTCCTTCGGTCGAGAATGTTCTTTCCCACTTCACGTAGCTAACTTCATTTCATTCCTGAACATTAAGCGGGACCAATACTTTGTCATTCGTGGCACAACCACAAAGGACACCACTTGTGGGGCAAATGAGCTGAGATGCCCCAGACTGGAGTTGGTGCTCTCATGTGTTTCTGTACAACCTGGTTCTTTCCTGTATTGCAGGAGGCAACTTTCCCCACCACCATTCCTTGTGTCCTCCTGTCTTGCTCCCTCCCCCGACTTAACCCCAGAGCCCTTAGTTTTTATGAATGTCCACTAGTTTTGTATTTTTTTTCACTTCATCTAATCATTTGCAACAAATGCCCAGCATTTTTTTTTGTATCATTCTGACTTGCTTTACTGTATGTAAATCATTCAAACTCCCATTTTGTTGGAAATGGCTACATTTCAGTGGTCATATGCCTCGACTGGACAGTGTCCATTGCATGCTTCGTGGGGGCAGAGTCTATGTCAAATCACTCACCTGAGCACCCCTGCTGTTTTATTCAGTGCTTAACACATAGCAGCAAGTGGATCCATATTTGATGAGTGAATGTGAGCTGATGCTGTGAAGAGACTTCTGCAGCAACTAGTATTCTGCTAGTATGAATTGATCACAATACAACATATTTTTTGACATTGTTTTTCTTCGTGTGTGATAATTCCTGATTAATATCCGTGGACAACATCAAGAGTATCTCACCAGTGTTCCCTCTCCTTCAAGTTCACTTTTTCTACATGAATTGTCCTCGTTGATGTGTTCACTCTGAACTCCACTGAGCTACATTTGCTCCAAGTGTTCTGAATTTGTCTTAACTTGTCTCTTAGACACAGTCACCAGGTCCTTGAGACCAGAGAATGTTTTTGTTTTCTTCAAATCCCTGCAAGGTATTCCAACACAATATATTGAATCATAACATAATAACAGAACATAATTCAACATAATAGGTTGAATCAATAGGTGACCCCTATTGGTTGATCACCGCTAACTTGCTTAACCTCCTTAAGTATCTGTAAAGTAGAAAATAAGTTGACCAGCTGATAATAGGATCAAAAGTGATGGGTTGATTTTGTCCACAGTGGTGTCTGCTAACGATTGGAGACAAAAGTCTCCTTTTAGAATGATGAGAACTAGGCACTTCCTGGAAAAATGCTCACCAGGCGAAGTGCAGATTTAGCAAACTTAGACTGGGTGTATATTGAGCAGAGCGCAGAGTATAAAAATGCATGGGCTTAGCCCAAGCCAGTGATGTCTCTGATGTGTTTTCATCTTATGAGGTTGTACTCATGAGAGTCTACACAGAACCTGTACCCTGGTGGCAACTATTTGGTCATCTGGGAGATTAGAGAATGGAGAAAGAAATGACCATGAAGTACCTGCCATGTGCCTTTGGGCTGGGTCCTATAAACGCGATCACGTTTCATGACACAGCAACCCCGAGACAGCTGTCGCTGACAACAACTTACAGCCAAGGAAACGGGGCCCTGAGGATTAAACAACTAGTCTGAGATAACTAGTTACTAAGGGGTGGAGCCAGGGTCCACAGCTAGGTCCATCCAGTGCAGAAGCCCCACACTCTACTATAGCACTTAGTATAACGTACTAAGTGACTTTGTACAATGACAGACCTCACTTTGGGTTGCTGGATAGTTTTACTCACAAGTCTTATAAAGCACCTTTTTCTTTTAGGCAGCAATATTTTGAGTGCACCAAGTATTAAAAGTGCCCCTGAGTATGTATAGAGAAACATTTTGGCAATAAGAAAGTAAGATCTTAGAATGAAAATGAGAAAGATCTTCTTTTGCCATCCACTTGAGGAGCTATAATTCCATTATTGTTATTTATTTTTTAAAGGAAAAAGAGCATCTGATATAGTAGTTCTAATCCCTGTTAGTCACAATTCCTTCCTTGAAAAGAAAATTTTGATTTTTTTAAGATTCCATAATAAAATTTATAAATAACTTATCTATATACATAATTTCAAAATAATGAATATGCTTTAAATATACTAACAAGAAAGAAGAAATTAATTTCTGGAAAAATAATAGGTATTTCAATACATGGATACTCAGACATGTCTAGACTAGAAGACATAATGAACTAATCAGTTTTTTGCACCAATATATGGAATCACACTTACAAATACAGCCTGATCCAAGAGTGTTATATTAAAGGTTCAAATACCAAGAGCTGTGTTGCTAATGAAGATAAGATCTTCTGAAAAGGTGAGCAATTCTCCATGGAGTTTTTTAAAAATGCAATATCTTTTCTAAATTTAGGTAACAGTTGAATTTTGAAAAATTCAGGACATGCTAAAATGTGTAAATGTTACTCTCTGTTCATGTACGAAGCAGTATTATAAATGCAGATAATTACAGACATATCCTTCCTCTTTATCTCCCCCCCCCACCCATTCAAAGTCTGATAAGATATTCTGAAGTTGTGTGGATAGGAGACAATTCTCCCAATTTCAGGGTTGCCCCTTAATCATACGGTGTTCTTGGCCCCTGCCCTCTCAATGGCAATAGTATCTTCCTGATTACTGTGGTAACTACAAACCCTGCCCCCTTCCCTACCACATTCCCCAAATCTCCCATCGTGAACCACCAATCCAATATGTGCCAGACACAACTAAATTCCCTGTAAATATCATTAGTAATTTTTTTTCCCATTCATTAAACATCATACACCCTCTTATATGCCAGACACAGCAAGTCTCTATTATACAGTTGTGACCAAGATGGTCAGCAGCTCCCAACCACAGAGAGTGAGTGGTCTAGAGACAGAGCACATAATCACACAAAGTGAATACAGAATTACAGACTGTGTCATGTGCTATGAAAGAAAGTCTTTGGTATTTGGCTTCTTTTACAGCTTATTTTTGAGATTTTTCTCTGGTAGCATATGTCAGAACTTTACTACTTTTTCTGGCTGAATCATATTTCATTGCATGTATATACAGTTTGCTCATTTATTCATTCATGGACATTTCCAGCTTTTGGCTGTTATGAAGAGCGCTATTGTCAACATTTGTGTACAAGGATTTATTAGAGTACCTGTTTTCAATTTCTGGGGCTATAGACCTAAGATTTAACTTCTACATTTAACTTTCTTAGGAACCACCATGCTATTTTCCAGCATGACTGAACCATTTATAGCCCACCAGCAACATATAAGGGTTCCAATTTCACCTCTTCAACACTCATGAGAAATATGCCCTTGTTATGGCAGTCTTGTGTGAAGTGGTGTCTCATGGCCATTTTGACTGGCATTTTTCTAATGATACTGAACATCTTCTCCCGTGCTATTGGCTATTTGTATATCTTCTTTGGAGAGATTATCCATCCATTTTTGATCAGGAAATCTGATGGCCTTTGGCACTCAAGAGACAAATTCAAACAGTTTCAACTATTGTCCTTGGACCCAGTTTTTCTCCAGGTTTCACTTTCTTCCTTCATCTCAATGTGCCCTCACACAGCTGCTTCCTTGACATCTCCAGGTCTTTGCTTAAATTGTTGACTCAGAGACTCAACAGCCCAAACAGAATCAAATCCAGAAGCTGAGCTGCAAGGGATCCTGGAAAAAGTGGTTGTTAACTTTCCAGCCTGGTGGTGTAGAAAATCCCACTACAAAGGCAAATGGACTATGTGTTAATGCACAGTATCCGCTACACCCTGCCCTCTCTATACTATAATCTGAAAGGTATTATCAAGGTGCAAAAAATGCTGCAGTGAACATGGGGGTGCATACATTTCCTCAAACTGTTTTTTTCATATTATCTGGGTAAATACTCAGAAGTGGGATCACTGAAAGGGAAGAGGGAAGGGAGGTGGGTAAATCAGGCAAAAGGAGTGATTTGTATGGTGAAGGATGGAACCTAGACTTTTGGTGGTGAACATAATGTACTGTGTGCAGATGCACACTTATAATAGTGCACATCTGAAACTTACGCAATGTCATATTCTCATGTTACCTCAATAAAACATTAAAAAACAATAACAAAATAATAGTAACAACTATGATCTTGAATATCTGCAGCTACTATCCTCATCATTTCAAGAAGATATTTAGTACCAAAAGAAGAGACAACATACAGCTATTTGTATAGAAATCTAGAAAATCTCACTCCTTGTCCCAGTCCTGTATAGTCCTGCAAATCCCCAGAGAAGGAGCTATGCGATATTGATTTCTTTACTGAATTTCATTCAGATTTAAGGGGATCTGAGAAAAATTCACGGAAGTTAAGTCCTTCAGATTCATATATTAAGCTGCAGAGATCAGACCAAATATCCCCTGTACTAAGCAGTTGTTATTCTAGAATGAAGCTCCTCAAGTCATATTTTTTTAAGTTTTGGAAGAGTTCATGGATGAACCATCTGAAGGATCACTGAGCCGTCTTCTTGTGCCAAGGGCAAGTTCCAACTGTCCCTCCAATTTGCCCCCCTAATTTGCCAAACCATGGGAAAACAAACCTGCAATTAGAGTTGTATTTTTAAATCATCTAAATTTTATGTGGCACTTCCCCCCTACACACAGTTTCGCCAAAATGCTGTTATTTTCACAGAGGAAATACAAAGAGTGGGTTTTAAATGACAAGTCACAGTCTAAGTCAGAAAAAGGAAGTGAGTTTTCTGGGGCAACCTCCAGGCTGGACCCCTTGCAGTTGTCCTAACCTCACCAGCCACAAGAGCCAGCACCTGGGATAGCCACGTGCCTCTGAAATGTGAAGACTCCTTGCAGTTGTTCTGTGCAGATCTGTGGCGCCTGATTTGCCACTAGACCTGTGTGTGTGTGTGTGTGTGGTGTGCACACATGTGTGCACATTTTTGATTGGGGTCCAAGAGGAGGACATTCATCCCTGGCTCCAGACCACTTAAATGTCAGCTATGTTCTCATTGCCTCCATTGGTGAAATGTCCCTGACCCACACTCCGCTGAAATTTATGACATTTTATCCACTCTAGAAATGACAGAAGACAGGTCCCTTTGGGATTCACGCGCCTCTGCTGGGATTTTCACACCATTCGCCATGTTAACATGAAGCAACAGCTGGGTTGCAGAGAGTCGATAAAAATAGCAACATCACGCTGCTAGCAGGCTGCATGGAAAGAGGGGAATCAAGGATTGAAGGCGGGGTGGCACTGCTGACTTTTTTTCTGAATCCAGAGCTGCATTTCTTAAAACACCCACTTTTTCACACAGAGCAAAGCGAGTTTACCTTCCATCTTAAGTGTTATCCAGGAGAATGTGGAGAGAGATGATGGCTCTTACTCTTCCTTGCTCCCCATTTGTAGATGTCTGGTACCCAGAATGTGAACCATGGGTCACATTAACCTGCCAGAAACCTGGTTTCTGATTGATTGAGTTTTACTTTGAGAACTTGGTTTTCAAGGTTGCTGCAGGAACTTCCTGCTGTTACCCCATCTTTCCATTCATTAAAGTGTACCTTGCATTTGAACATCCTGACATAACATAGCTGAGATTTTTGGCAGCAGTTTTAACCATATTCAAGAGTTTCCTTCAGATGATGTTAAATTTTCGTGTCCTCAGGAGTGCTTGCCACCGTCTTTTACTAACTTGAAAAAACAAGTTCTCTCAGGAACCTCATTGTTCCAATATTTTCCCAGCACACATTCACTCCTTGAAGAAGGATGTTAGGTGGGTGCATATTTATAGAGGCAGGTGTGACCTTGCTGGGTTAGAATTTGACATCAAGCTTATAAAAAGTCAGCAATATGAATGAATCTCAGAGAAAAGTTATTGGAAGTCTAGCATTTTTTTTCATATTTTTCTCCTTCTAAACTACTTGGTTAATTCACCGCAAAATTATATTTGGGGAGAAAAAAAGGTATATTCACTTAGTCTAAGCCTTGGGGTTTAAAACTAGCTTTTTACAATAATGTGTAGAAAATTCACAAAGGGGAGATGGTCAAAAGAGGTGTTCTTCCTTTCCTCCACAGTAAAAAATTTAGTCTCATTATTTACAATGATGGGGGGAGGAATTGAAAATATGGAAAATTAATTGCTTTAAATGTCTAGCTACTTAGATCACTGGAAAAATTTTAAAACCCATTCTCATTAAGATGCAAAGAAATGGAGTGCAAAATGCAATGGGAAGCCAGCATCATTTTGTAATGTTTAAGTACCCACACAAATGGGAAGTTTGTGTTCCTCTTGGATGTACGTGTGTCTCAGTAAGTTCTCACACCAAGTGCAGGGCTTGCTTGCAAGCTGACTTACTGCAGCAGAGTCAAGGTTCCCCAAAACCTTGACAAGTATTATGTAACAGGACACAATGTGGTTAGCTGAGATTTTAACCCAAGTTATGACATTAGTGAAGCCAGTGAGGCCCACTTCAGTGTGGGCTGGCTCTGCTTTGGGCCCTGCCCAGCCACCCAGAACTAATCTACAAGATGGAAGCCAGCTTGGGCCATGATGGCTAAGCACCAATGACTCCCTCACCTAAATTCACATTCCTACTTGACAAGTGAGGAAAGTGATGTTCAAAGAAGTTAAGAAGCTTTTCTGAGCTGATGCAACTTAATGATTCCATCAATGAAACCTCATCTCAGTGTCTCCAGCCTCGGGGTCCCAGCTAGTGCATGAGTTTACATGGGTTAGCTGATCTTTTGGGGTCTGTGGCATGTGGCTAGCTGGTATCTCTTTTCTTTGGGTGAATTAAAATTAGATCATGATGCTTTTTATTGACTTCATCCCCAAACGTGTGTAATACCAAACAGAAAATAAAAGATCACAGATGGGATTCTGGAATTTGGTTTCTCTGACAAATTATCTTATAAATGTATCAGGCCCAACTTGCTTGGCTGGCCAGATGCTAAAATTGTCTCACAGAAGTTCAGGCAGCTTCTGAGGAAATGGGGCTGCTTCCTGTGTGCTTTTATCAAGTCTACTGTGGCTTTATCCACCCTCTCCCACACTCCCGCCCCACCCCACCAAGACACATCAGCCCAGAAGGTGTGGTTTGGACAGACAGATGGGGTCCAGCCAGGCCAGTGGCCCAAGAACACAGAGCTGGGGAGCACTCACGGAGCCCCCAACACAGGGGCATGTGGACACCTGATGTTCAAGAGGGGGAATAAATGCTGTAGGAAAAGTGAGCCAGTAGCCAAAAGTACATAAAAGTCAGTGATGCAAGAGCACAAAAGCAGGCAGTGAAAGGGAAGAGCGTTATAGGAGGTACAGGGATGGCAGGACCAAAGGGACGGTGAGCCCCAGAGACGTGTGGACAGGCCGAGGGGGCAGCCTTGCCTGTGTGCCAGGAAGGAGCAGTGCAAGTGAACTGACTGGAGAGACAACCGCCTCGATGTCCAGGGACATGAGGAGCCCTTTCCCGTACCCCTGGTTTTAGTCAGGACACTCTTGTTTTGTGGGTGTGGGGAGAACGGCTGGTGGGAAATGTTTAGCTGAATAAGAGGAAGTTACTGCCTTTAGCAGCTGAGCTGTGGGGAGGCCAGGTGGGCACTGTGCTGTGGGAACGAAGGGAAACAGAGCCTGGAGGCGCTCTCACTGTCTTCCGAGGCTTGGGCCTCTCTTGCGAGACGGTTTCCCTGACGCAGACTATTCCACCATGAAGCAGGAGATGGGGTGCCTGGACTTTGGGTTCTCCACCTCTCCCCCTGACTTCCAGGAGGTAGGGACGAGAAGGAACATGAGGAGAAGGAGGAGGGAGGCATCTGGCCCCTCCTCCATCCCTCCCTACCTTGCTCCTACTCCTTCAATTTGCAGCCCTAGGAGGGGTGGATCAATCCCTACCACCAGGGGCAGATGAAGAACTATGATTGGGTCATATTAGGCCAGATTAGGTCATATACTCACCCCCGGGCCAATCCCTGCAGCCAGGGGCAGATGAAGAACTATGATTGGCCCAGATTAGGTCATATACTCACCCCCGGGGCCAACCCCTGCATCCAGGGGCAAATGAGGCATTATGACTGACCTAGTTTGGACCATGTGGCCGTCTCTGAAGGAGGAGGAGGTACAAAGGTTTTTATCTGGCTCAGGGCAGATCAGAGTGTTGGACAGACATCAGTGGAAGTCGGCTTTCCTTTGCACACCTTTCCATTACCTCCTGACAATGAGTGGATCTATCAAGACTCGGTTGAGAACAGCCAGGTTGTCCTTATTGGAAGGTCATAGAAAGATCTCAGACCGTGGAGTATATTAAATTACATCATAAAGTATATTAAATGATAGCGTTCAATTCATTTGCTTTGAATCACCATTATTCATCTTATTTGAATTTTCAAGTAATATTGAAAATGTTTACATTTATCAAAACCAGACATGGATTAAAAGTGTTTGAGAAATAAATGTCTTGCAGAAGCCATTCCTGTTCTGGCAGGTGGATTGGTCTCTAATTTCTCTTTGCAGTGAGTAGAGATGATCTTACGTGGCCAGTCACATTCAGAGGGAGTGGTGGAGGGAAGGAATGGCCATGGATGGAGCACCTACTGTGCATTAGGCACACTGTGCACATTTGTCCAAAGGGGCCCATTTCATCCTTAAGGTGTCCCGGTGAGGTCCTGTCTTTCAGCTATCTGTCTTCAGTGCACTGGCCTTAAGACAAGAGTCTTGGCAACTTGCTTGCATATTTTTCAAGATGCTTCCAAGTTTGCGTGGCCAACAGTCCATCATGTCCGCATCAAAGTGCAGAGAGGACTGATGAGATCGTGTTAGCAAAACTGAGCATGGTCAAGGCACGCCTTCTGTTCTGAACCTTATTAGGACACCAAGCGTTCTTTCAGTCCAGAATCCACTAGGGGATATTGGTCATGCCGCAGCCTTGAAAACGACCAGCTTTGTTTCCATTTCCTGCTCAGAGCTGGCTCTCAGCGGAAAGCGGTGGGGGTGAGCGAAGGGCTGGGTGACCACAGGCAAGACACCTCTGGAGCTGCATCACCTTCACTGTGAAATGGCTGCAACAATGCTGACCCACAGGGGTCTGGGTAAGTGGCAGAGAATGACCATGTAAAGCTTCTGGCACCACGCCAGGCACATAGGCCTGCTGGATGCATGCAGCTAGTGTTACAAAGGGAGCACAAACATCTGCCAACGTATTTTTATTTTCCTTCTTTCTGCCTTTAGCTTGGAGGCCTAGCTCTGCTCAGCTTTCTGGATGCCAGCCAGGCTAAATTAACACTCTTATCTTCCGGTCCCTGTAGCTGGCAGGCACCCCACAGGTCCTTGAGGCGTTTGCTTCGGGCTCAGCCACGTCCTGGGTCATCCCAGGGGTCCCTTTGCCACTTGGGGGTGAGACCACCCTGGGCTCTGTTTCTGGGGCCAGCAGAGCCCAGGATTTAATGCAGACAAAGGGAGGTCAGTGGGGGAGACCTGAGCGCTGCACCCAGCAGAAACAAAGCATTTTGCTGTCAGGGTGAAGGAGAACCACAAATATTCCAACTCACTGGGTGAAAGCTCACCCGATTTTGCCAGATCAGACTCAACTAGATACACTTGCTTCATCTCCTGCATGAGCTGCTCCCCAGAACTTTCCTAGGCTGCCCCAGGGCTTTCCTAGGCTGTGCTTCTTAAACTCAGAAGTGCATGCTAATCACCCAGGGACCTTGTTAAAACAGATTCTGGTTGAGTAGGTCTTGGGTGGGGCCTGAGATCCTGCAGTTGGAACGAGCTTCCAGGCCACGCTGGTGACACTGCCTGGTGAGCACTTTTGGAGGAGCTTGGCCCTAAGAGGTTTTAGCAAACCGAAGTCATGTTCAGGCCACATGCCATCCACTTTATTATTTAGCTAATACCTTCCTTAAACTGGCTACCTTTTAACTTACATGTAAGTATATGACTGTGGAATCACAACTTTGATGAGTGACTTTTTTTTTTTACTATACCTTAAAACAAGGTCAATATCATTAAAATAAGAAATAGATGATTTTATGTTCCACCAGTGGTTTAGTGTAGCATCTTGGTCCAAGAAGCGCCAGGGACAGAAATTCCAGAAGAAATCACAAGGCCTAGACCTTCTTCTTTGGGTTCTTCAATTTCAGCAAAGTCTATTTCTACAGAAGCCCTGGGGATTCTGGGAGGAAGTTGGGGTGATTTCTGGACACCAGATTCACTGCAGCCCAGTGTGCCGAGCTGTGTGGGGGCAGAGCATCGGAAGCTGGGGCGTCAAAAATGACGGCTGGCAGCAGAGGCCCCTCACCCAAAGTCATATCCTAATCACCTCCTCTACTTGGCCACAATTTTGTGAAAACTTGTAGAGAGACTAGAGAATTAAAAAAAAAAAAAAGCAAAATAAAAACCAAATTCCCTTCCCTCTTTGAGATGCTTGTTTACAAAGTAAAAAGTCCCTGGTGAATCATTTCATTTATAATTAAATCTAATAATAAGCCATTGTGGCTAAATTAATTTTGAGTTAATTCCACAGGAACTCCATGTCCTGGATCACTTCTTTCT